>JAGDQP010002213.1:0-36700 GCA_022664845.1 Lepisma saccharinum
AGTCACAAATAAAGATCTTTAGAATCATCAAACCCAGAATCTAATGTCCCATTAATTAGGTGAATCGGGAAACAACACTAAACACTTTTATCGCATACAGATAGTTTTTTACCATATAATTATATAGTCATGTGCTTTTATATATTACAATTTTTACCCCACCTTGAGAATCAATAAGTATAATCGTTAAAAGAATTAGTCTTTCATCAACATCAACATCACAACAAAGATCAACATTCAAAAAGACTTCTCCCGTTAGGTTACGTTCCATCACCATAGCCTTTAACAAAAGAAAAAGTGCTACAGTGACATTGCTTACCCTGCAGCACCTGTCCCTCATTCAACTATTCTTATAGTTGAAAAAATATCGTTAAAGGTTTCGAGCCCGATAAAAATTTCACATTTCAATTCCTAGTACATTGTTCGTATGTAAAATTTATTATTACAACCAGGCTTACGTGTGAGGTGTTACAATAAGCGCATTGTAATTACAAACAGCGATTCTACCCGACCTTTCATCTAGAGTGGGTTTCACAATGAACTAATTTACACTTTTTCAGTTGTTAATTATGTAACAGTGTGCAAAACTGGTTGAAACATTGTTCCTAAAACATTTCATATTTATTTAAAATACCTTTTTAACTTGATATGGCGGCACGATGATGCTGTGGGCCGCAATATCATGGTTTTCATTGGGTCCTGTGGTCACACTTCGCGGACGCATCACTGCCAACGATTATGTCGCAATTTTAGGAGACCACTTGCATCCTATGGTCCGGATGTTGTACCCGGACAATGACGCCATATTCCAGGATGATAATGCACCCATTCACACAGCTGGAGTTGTTGCAGCGTGGTTTGAGGAACATCGGGATGAAGTTCAACACCTCCCCTGGCCCGCCCAATCCCCAGATCTCAACATAATTGAACATCTGTGGTCCATCTTGGAAACACGACTCCGGCGACGATTTCCACCTCCATCCTCTCTCACAGAACTGGCCGATGCCCTGCACGAGGAATGGTGTAATATTCCACTTGCTACCGTTCACGACCTCTATGCCTCCATCCCACGTCGCATCAAGGCTGTTCTGAAGGTGAAAGGTGGCCGACACCATATTAATCTGGTAAGTTGCACTTTCGTTCAGGTGTTTCCATTATTCTGATAAGCATCTGTATATATACTCTGAAATCCAGTACTCACCTTCACTGACGACCTCTCTCATCACAAAGATGTGGGATGATGACTTCAAGAAATTAAAGATAGGGACTTGAATATACATACTAAACTATTTATTCCATTGAGGAGCACATGTAAATGAAGATTATACGTAATCACACTTATATACACTTGGAGATTTACACTATTTACACTTTTGATATATAACCATACTTGGTTATGTTTCTGTGTAATATTTACATATTCGAATGAGCTCATTGACACTACTACTATCCACAACAAAACAGTCCGTGACGTCACTCAAGAAATCTTGCAGAATAGTCTTTGGAAAGTCACCACTTGTTATGATGTCTGGTAGTGTTATACACTCTTTTATAAGTGTTTATCACAAGGGAAATATCGCAGAGAGTTCCACTTTGGGTAATATTAATCTTGAAGAAACACAGACAAAATACATATTAACATTTGTTGTCTGCCCTTATCCATTACTGTCTCTATTACGTGAGTCGAAGAGAAGAAAATATATATATATACAAAATTAACTGGAGAAGAAACTAAGCTGAGATAAATAATCCAGTTGCGTGTCTGAAGGTATATGAAGGCTAAAGCCTAAATCGAAGTCAAACAAAATCAGAAAAACTCACTGTAAACATAGTGATTAAGTAGGTTCTTCGACACGGCGCGAAGGTGGGGGATAGCTAACAGAAGTAGGCCCCGGCGTGCTTCACTGATAGTTCCAGTCAGAAGTTTTACTGACTCTTTTTAGTTAGTGACAGAGTAGACAGCAAATTACATGTCACTGTGGGATGACTGATGGCGAACTTATACAAGTATCACAACACATTGGTGGAAATATACGAAGTATAAGAAATTCTCCAATTTTGTGTAGGTAAGATCAACACTGCACAGTCTGGGTTGCGAATGTCATCATCACTGTTTACGTAGAGAAAACACAAAAAATAGAACTAAATCACAAGATCAGCTTTTTGTTAAATTAAATATAGTTTTTCATAGTAAGTGATTGTGTCGTAGATTGTATGCCGTCACTATGCAAATGGGCACAAATGTCAACAATTCAATGTCCACAAACCAGAATTTTCTGAGTCCATGGTTTGCTTAGACCACTCGACTTTTAACTAAGCCCCCCCCCCCAAAAAAAAAACTTTGTTACTTTCACTCTGAACAAAACTGATAACACGCTCCTCGACAACCGACTAACACAACTCTGGTACCTTCGAACCTTGTTGAGTTGTATTCTCTGCCACATTGTACAGACTCGCTTTCTTAGCGTGTATGGGTGGCCGATTTCTGCTTTCTGACCAGGTGCTTACAATGTTGCCACATATGGTGGTCTTATTTAAATATCATATAACATGCTTAATCCAGGATGTCATGCATCCAAAGTTTGTGTGAAGGTTCATATTCGTTAATTACACAATATATATATATATATACAGATACACACATTAGTATAACTAAAAAAACACACGCACATAAAACATGCAAAGTGGGATACCGGAAGAATTTACATTAACTGACTGATAGGTGCTGCCATCAAGTGAGGAACTGAGGAGGTCGGGTCAAAACAAAGCCGCGTCACCGTACATGACGGGTGGCAAGAAGATGAGGCTAAATGACAGAAAAGGAAAGAAAGGTGGTGATCAATTAAAACACATGAAAAACAGCAACAATACATATTAAGGGTTATTTACACCATAAAAACAAAACATGACACCATCGTTAACATACCTAAAACATTAAAAGAAATGTGTGGCACTGCATCTCAGAGGCTACAGTACTCTCCCCTCTCAGGTCGGCAGCAGACGGCCGGCAGACGAAAAACTTAGGAATTAGTACGTGGGGGAAATACCAATAGCAAGCTGATTTTTTAGATATGTGGAACGCGCGTCACGTTAAAATAATGACAAGAGAAAACGGCAATTCCAACAGACTTTAGCTTGAGTTGTTACATGGAAATACAGTAAAACACAAAACAGATGCTGAAACTATGTATTCATACGCCGAGATAGCGTCCTTCCAGTGTAGGCTCGCTGGCTAGGGACAGAGCGGTAGGAGAGTGCAGGGAGGGACGTGTGAAATCTGGTCAAAACCCAAAAAAGTCACACGTCATTGTATGTGGATTTTAACATCTCTTCAGCGAACTTTTAAACAATGCTTTGTGTACAGCAAGCTGTCGCCAAGCCTACAGTAGTTGCAACTCATACGAGAGAACTCTGAAATACACTCAGGTATGTTTGCTTGATTGACAATCATGACAACTTCGGTTGTCTGGAGTAAAGTTCAAATATGGAAGGTTCAACTCTGTTTGAACTTTCGTTCTACTTTCCAGTTTCGAGTGTCGCTGGTTCAATCTCCTCTCTGAACGACGATGAAATACCAAAAACGCATGTGATATTCAGCATGGAGTCTGATGCACAAGATTGAAATTTCAAAATAAGTCAAAATATTAATAACTAAATATCCCAAAATACATCTAATTTAGATATGTGCATTACTATGTTCTGATATACTAATGATATGCAATAGAAATATAACAATATACATGAAAATAATGATATGCAATAAAAAAAAAAGGTGCTATGTTTAATAAATGAGATGCAAATAACGTGATTTGCATATCAAAATAAAAAAAAATAAGGGCGTTGAGGTGGCACATTACACAGGGCTCGAACCTTCGGTTTAGTGTTTCCAAAGATACCCGATGTTGGGCTTTTAGAATTTTCACTTAGGATTGCTGTAATCAATGCTGGCATCCTTTTTGGAATAGGGTGTACAATCTCGCCGGTTGCATCTGGCCTAGGTATTCGTTGGGGACTCTGATCAGTTACTTTATCGCTCTCCATCCTTTTGGGATCCGTCTTACCCTATAGACTTCCAATTTTCTCCTGGAACTGGAATTCCCACTTTTCAAATAGGCCGAAAATTCACTTTAATTTCGAGACCGTAAGCTGGGCGCCAAATAAATATACAATGTTCCCGAACGTAACCTGATTCTATATATGAAAGACATCGCTAATGAGGTAGTTAAATCCTTCTCTGACTAAGGCGTAGGATTTGGTATTTTTAGCTGAAAGGCAAGATTGATTAGTGGACTGACCAACAGTGTGTGTCGCAGCTCCTCTTAAGGAGACAGAATGTGTGTAAAGGATAGTGCATGCAAAAGGAAGCATGTAAGGAAACACAAGGAATAGCAAGAACCCTTTTATTGCAGTTACTGCTACTCTCCTCGGAGCCAATGTATCTGTTGGGGACGTAGTCCAAGAATAAGTGATGCTACATAAAAGAATACAAAGAAAACCACACCATTATTTGATCCCGTGTTCTCCGTATTAGCTTTCCGACATTCAACCACTACGCCAAATTGGCAATTGGAAATCAGCCGCTTATCAGTCTTATTTACGGTAAAGGAGTAATGCATCTAAGCGAGAGTGGCCTCGCCTTAATGACTTCCTGTATTGAGATACTACTGCTACATATAGATAACAATGACTTATATAGATTTTGTTCGGCACTGATTGTACTAGTTCGTGTGACCGAACATAGACATTACACACAAATTAGATGTACATTGCATACCAAGAGGTTTTATATATCGTTTATTGCATGGATGTTAATACGGTAGACGGAATGACTGGCTCAATACAATTAAGCTGGGTCAACTTGACGCCAGTTTTCGATTAATCTTGCCTGGTGAATTGGGATTTACTTGCGTCTTATTGGCTGGCCTATGTCTGGGCGTGTGGAAGCAAAGAATGGAGGAAAATCTAGCTAAAGAAGAGAGGAGGAAGATTAGAATATTTTAAATATGGTATTGTACGGAACGTGAAGTTCAGTTGTTTTTTTAATCAAGTACACCTGCCAGGTACTTATCGCTTGTGCTGGCTTCAATTTCGGGTCACTAGAAGTAGATCCGTCTCCCATATTTAGATCCATGGTTTTAATGGCTTATTTATCACTTCCTGTAATTAAAAAGCATCGACCTCCATTAATACGATACTGGACTGACTTCAGCCATTGAAAATTTCATGAATATGTGAAGCTAGGGAGCCTAGAGGAAACTTAATCTCGTTTGTCCACTTCGTCTAAACCAATAAGGACCAAATTTTCGATTCCAACTCAGTTTTCTACGCTTGATATCGCTGTGTGGTCCGTTTTTTTAAATTTATGTCTTAATTCTTGCAAAAAACGTAAATATTATTTGCAGTATTTTCTATTGTATGCAGAGTGCGGTATACTCTTACATGAATAACTTAGGAATTAAAACTTGAATCAAAAAACGGGTCTCACAGCGATATCAAGCGTATAAAACTGAGTTAGAACTGAAAATTTGGTCCACATTGGATTAGACTGGAAGTGGACAAACGAGTTTAAATATTTGCTCTGGCGTCTATATTTCAACACTAAGTAGTTACTCCAGTATAGTTTATGTAGAGTTCGATGTTAAAAAGTTTTTATTTTCTGTTATATGGTTCAAAATAATAATTTGGTTCAATATTTTTGAATTAGTTCAGTATCCCAAACATTTGCACAAAGCGAAACTTCCACCGTAAAAATTTATTGACACAAAAATTGTTACTAATTCCAAAAATCAGTTTATATAAAAGAGTGGATGTAACTTAAGATATACCTAGAAGTGCGCATCTCGCAGGATACGAGTGACGTCACAACTTCGAAGTGATCTCATATTAGACTTTTTTCCCATCTCAATATATCATTTTGATGACAATTTGCAATATGGCCTCCTCCTAAGCATAACTGGCGACTTTACTATTGAATATCCTACTCTCTTTAGCACCGTTTCTACCAAGACCTTAACATATTTGCAAGTTCCTTAACATTATTTTGGGATTTACAACGAACATATTATGACAAAATTAGCTTGATTACGGTCACCTAATTAAAGGGTACAGTTAGAAACTCTTAGAAGTGCTTTAACATTATTCTACATCAGGTCCATACTTTGAAAGTTTCTGGAACAGTCAAGTATGGAAGGCGATTTTTACTGATATGAGTGTTTCTAGATGCATAAATAGCGTTAACAGTAGAATATCTAATATCTTCAGAAGTCGTCGCACAAGATATTGACCTTAGTTCAGTAAACCTATGGTGTTTATAGAATCAAGTGAAAGCTGAATTAATGACTCTTCCCAGAATTCCAAGACCTCTAGATTAAATGGTCACCCGCTTCCGCTGATCGATCCTTTTCGTTAATTTTTGTAAATTCAGTAGACAATATCTGTAATAAGGTAGATTTCTGTAATAACATACAATTTTTACTTTAAGTACAGATGATTATATTGAAATGATTTATCCCTATAAATATTTTCTTTCAAGGCATCAACAGATAGTCCAAGCAAGAGTGAGGTGAAAGTAAACAGCGTTTGGGAAGTTCTGAAATGCCCAGTATGTTTTGAAATCGCTCTTCCACCAATAATGCAGTGTAGCAGAGGGCATCACATATGTCAACCGTGTAGACAGAAAGTGACTTCTTGTCCAGTGTGCAAAGGAAGAATGTCTAGTGGGAGAAATTCAGTAGCAGAGGACATAGTGAGGAAGCTTCAACTACCATGTAAGTACAGGGAGGATGGATGCATGGATACACATTCTTCTGAAGACAAAAAGGAACACGAAACGAAATGCCTCTACCAGTTACAGAAATGTCCCATGTTTACCTGTAAGACATTTATCACTGGTGTCAAAATGCAAGATCATTTATTCATTACACACCATACTGACATTTTAGAAGGCGGAGGTTTTGTTGTGGACGATGTGTTTTCTTATCCTTTTAGCTTTACGTATAATACCAGATTTTCACTACATTTAATTGATATTCCCCAGTGGGGCAGTTTTTGGTTAAAGGTGGAAACCTCACGTAAAGATAAACTTTGTTTTTTGATTCAGTTCTTGAAAACCAGCTATACTGACTCTGAATTCCATTACACAGTCAAATGGCATGGTCGTGATCGATATGTCTCGTATTCTGGACCAGTGCAGACGTCAGTACGAAAGAGCAATGACATAATTCGTGCAAGGGATTGCTTGATGTTGAATGTGCAATATATCGAAGAATTTCACTATAATAAAGAGAACCCTTACGGTTTTGATCTCTTCGTTGACATTCGCAAACTTTGAAGGATCAAGAGCAAGTACAAAACGCTCGTCTAAATTATTGTATTAAAATGATTGAATTTTGAACACGTATCTATTAAATTGTGTAATATTTCGGAAAATAGACAGTAGACATCAAGCTTTATATGTACTGTTATATTTATTTATGAAGTTTTATTCAAAGTACTGAACTGAAATTTGTATGCTATATCGTCACTATTATTTCTTTCTTCCACCTATTAGTACTACAAAATCAGCTTGTAAATGTTTGAGTTCTTAATTATGGAGAGATATAACCTTCAATACGTATTTCAGTAGTAGAATCTAATGAGAGCTAAGTTACGTTCATGGACGTATGTACGTACTTGCAGGTCCAAAATATAGGATATTGGATGGAAATTAAAATTACCATTCATATAAGACCATCTAACTTGCACTGTTATTTGAAACGTTAATAATTTTAAATATTTCACAAGGGTAATTTAGAAACCACGAATGTGTTTAAATTTTGATTATACTTGACATTGTTTTATTTAATTCTATCGAGAGGAGAAAATATTTGTAGATTGAAATTTTGGAGCTCAGTGCCCAACTAAAAACTCCTTGAATCGTTGAAAATTATATTGTTGCTTTGTGTATACAGTAAAATATGGATACAGTGAAATTTTAGCTGAAATTCTAAAATTTGAGTTTGCACTACTCTTTAACAAGGATAAAATTTAGTGTACCAATTGCTAGAAGAACATTTCCTTAGCATGTTGAAATAGAAATTGAAGGTGATTGATTATAATTAAAAAGAGATTATCAACTTCTATTTCAACATGCGAAGGAAATATTCTTCGAGCAATTGGTATACTAGATTTATCCTTGAAGGAGTAGTACAAATTGTAGTAAACTTGCAATAAAACAAATTACCAATAGTGTGTAATATTTCTAAACATTTTTATAAGTCTATGATCGCGAATAGTGTAGAACTAACTTCCATTTTTATATGAAACAAAACAACTTTTACTGAATAAATGCTTATGAGTTAATAAAAATTCGAAACAGCAAAACGCATTTGTATTATTTAAAATACTAATTTTACAAATAAGTGGCACAATGGAAAAAGAGTGCTTCTCAAAGCAGTTTTATTAGAACTTTGTGCGGAGCACAACTTTGAAATAATAGTTTACACATTTTTGTATTTAAAACTAGGAAGTGTTGAATTAACACAGGCATTTTGTACTGTGTATGCACGGAAAAATAATGTGGTGTCCCATCGTGACTACCACCTTCTTGTGTTAAGTCCACACAACTCACGGTGTTGATTTCGGTAAAAACGGCTAGAAAAAGGTTACGATTGCAGCGAGACTTGAACCTGGGTTGGTGAGTTAGAAGTTGAGCGTCTTACTGTCTGGGCTAAATCGCCAGATAAAAAAAAAATACTAGATAAAAACAGTATAGAAATAAAAAAATATGTCCCTGAACCCTAAACACAAGCAAAGTTACTCGCACGACTTATACTGTTGTTGAATCACTTTTCCATTTGTCGATTAAGGTTTAGAATTCTTATTAATTGAGAATATGTTCCATTTGTATGAAAGCAAGCGATTAAGATGGCGACAGGTAAACATTTGGTCTCTAATCAACACCGTGTGCTGTTAATTTAACACAAATTGGTAGTCACGCTGGGACACAGAAAGATGTTGAATTAACACAGGCATTTTTTACTGTGTAGGCTTAGTTTATGTACTAATTGCGATCCTGTAGTGTCTTTTTCAGAGAAGTAGAAACATTCTCACACTGAAAAACGGCTTATTGCTTCCATATAAGTTTTCACTTCACATGGCTTTTCCTCTTTCTTACCCTCTTCGATGGCTTCCACTTTCAAGTACTCTCGTGAAGACCTTTCACAATGTATGGCACACACGTCAGTACTCTCAGCTTCCGCCAATATCTAAAATTTAAAGAAAGATTTAAGAACTTGGCGAACGAGGAAAACAAGTAATTTATTACTAGGAGTATTTATAGTTTAAGGATTTGCTCTAAAGATAAAATAAAAGATGGCACAGAATGAATACGTTACTATTTTCACCATTTGATTCCAGAAAAGATAATATCACTTTATATCTTGAAAGATTTAATTTTTACTGCAAAAATTTTAGCTTTGGATTGGAGCAAGAAGGTAGATGTGCTTCTTGCTTCGTTAGGCAACGAGACTTTTGAAAAGTTAAAGATACATGTAAGTCTAACACCATTGGCTGAGTTAAGTATTCAGCCATTAAGGCCGCTTTAGACGACAGCATTTATGCTACGAGGAATCTTACGATTAGCAGTAGTGCCAGAGTATGAAAGCAAGAATGCTACAATAGGGCAAGATGCTATGGTATAAATCATAACTTTTTTTCTTTTTACCCTGGCAAACTGCTTTCGCTAAGATTTATCGTACGAGAAATTTTCTCGTCTAAAGCGGCCTTTAGAAACAGTTTTATTACAAGCATTAAAGATAAGTGCTAAATATAGAACTGGAAGATTTCACTTTCACAAATCAATTCAACAACCAGGACAATCTATCACTGAGTATATTCAAATATTGAAAACTCAAACCAGTAAATACAAGTATGGTACGTTTTTAAACAAGGCATTATATGATCAGCTAATATTTAAAGTTTCATACAGAATTCTAAGGAAGAGATTGCTGGCTACAGATAAGACAACTTTTGAGGACGGTTGAATAATAATCATACAACATGAATCAATTGAACGAGATATTGTCTTTCAGCTTACAACACATTGGAACAAATACAGATGATGTAAAAACATTAACACAACGTGGTAAATTACATAAATCAAATAAATCTAATCAGGAGCAAAGAGATATGTAAGGAACTGCCACTTTTGTGCATGATGGCATTTAAGAAGAGCTTGCCCAGCATTTAACCAAATATGTGCGAAATGTGGAGTAAAAGGTCACTATAAAGTTCGCTGTGATAGTCAAACAATGCAGAAGCAGGATGCCATTTCCTCAACTGGTAGAGCAAACATCTCAATTACATGAAAATAAAACTATTGAAGTGAGAACAGAGTTTGGAATAATGCCGTAAAAAAAAAAAAAACGTTTTTTCTGTGAAGTTTTTTCGTGTTTTTTCTGTTTTTTTTTCATTTTTTAATGTAATTTTTTTCACACAGCAAGTGATTTAATGCTTTACGCTGCAGATAATCAATGTAATCAGCAGGACAGGAGTTAAGCTCTCATACATTCACCTCAATTTACTTTGCTTTGTTTTCCTGCAGACTTACAAGGCAAATGATGGGATTATTTATGCATTCACTGCCACATTGCTATACTTCCTATATCTTCACCATGACAAATATAAGGAATTAACTAAAGATATATGGACTGAAGTTATTTGGTATAGTTTGTATTAAAGCACTTCTAAACTTCCAGGTAACTGAAGAAATGTTTTGAATTATAGGAAGAATTTAAGTTCGTAGAGAGAATACAACTTAGAAGACACCTTTACTATAAACTGAAAAACTATGAATTCTTACCGAAATATGCTCTCCTCATGTATATACCATACATTAATTTCTAATTACGGTATTATTCGAGGAAGATATCTATTTTCGATCATAATTACCGTCTGCAAATCAATTATCTTCAGATCAAAATCCCGGGAAATACCTGCTGCTTCTATTAAAGGGCAGATATATATGTTTGGGCTTACTAGTACATCGTTTTTGAATTTGACTTTAATTTACAAGGCTTTTAGGCAACTTTGACTCAGGCCGGATGGATGATGATGATGATACGAATTGGTGAAATGAAGAAAGTGGGAGGAAATGGGAGAACCCCAAGAAAACCAACGCACACGGTGTTTGTCCACCACAAAGCCCACATTGCGTGAGCAGGGATCGATCCGACGACCCCTAGTGTCGGAGGTGAGAGCTCTACCAGTTCAACCACCGCAGCCTCACTAGTGCATTGTTTCACTATTTAAACACTGGACATTGCTCAGGGTTCCAAGGCTCGGCTTATACTGTGGAAATATATACAAATAGAGACAGTGTAACAAAAATATTTTGTTATATGCATATTTAAAGAGTTGTATAAACGTAAAATGAATACTCTTGTAAACAAGCAACTACATATAGGTTTCTTTTAATGCGTCTGTTGCAATGGGGCTCTGAGAAGTATTACTTCAAAGCATATCATAATGTAGCCACGTCTTGCAGCTAACCCCCTCCCGCTTTTCTGAAAGTGTAGAAATACCTATCAGGTCGTAACAGTATGGGGGCTATTTGAAAAATTGAATTTTAAAATAAGGTGGAAACCCTGACAAGTGGGTGCTTGGGTACAAGGAACAACAACAGAATGCTTAAATTGTGTCGAATATGTATACTCAAAGCTTGGTGCGGATACGTCGAACTGAATGGAAGTAGTAAATATTTAATTTTTAAAATTGGTTGGCAACACTATCAACTTTAGGACCTGAAGTACCTCTATGATGCGCCCCAGTACGTAAACACAAAGTAAATTCAACGATATGGAAGAATTTTAAAAAAATATTTTCTAAAGTATTGGCAACACTGAAAACTGCGGCGCCGGAAGTACCCACATGAACTGTCCCAGTACCTAATGCACACGTCAAATTTGGTGTAAATCAATACGGATACGTCCAACGCTAACAAAAATGAAATCTAAATTTTTTAATCGTTTGGCAATCTTTACAAACTACGGTACATCGAGTGCCTGTATGACCTGTTCCAGTACCTAATGAACATGTATGTCAAATTTAGTGTAAATCAATGCACACGTGTAGATAAAGTTGAATTTTAAAATAGGCTGGTAACACTGACAACGGGGTGTTTGAGGTCGGAGCAGAGGCGTTACTAAGGGAGAGCAGAAGGCAATTGGCACTCCCCCCCTTGGGTTTGAGAATATAAACGCACAAAACGTAAAGAAAACTTCTCAGAAAAGAAAGTCAAACAGACATAAAGTACACTGAAATTTAATAAAAAAATGCTATTATTTTTTCAATTTCGATTTTTTTATAGGAGTTCGGAACATAATTTATAACTAAAAGAGCTGCTTGTAACGCTCTAAGCAATGTGGGTTAATGAATTTTAATTGTCTGTTATAGTAATTAATTTGGCGCCGAACTTCCAAAAATCGAAAAAAAGAAAGATTTTAAGAAGCGTTTTTATTTTTACTTAGTGAGTTTATAGAGCGGGTGCTTATCTTCGCCTTCTGGTAAATTTATATCTATATGATCTTTCCCTTTCATGTTCAAGAATAATTCTGCATTACGTCTGCATAGAATCGCCGAGAACCTGTGCGGTGTCTGTTCAACATTAATTTGACTTATGGTAGTTATTCTGAAAGGGTGTTCACTGGAACACTGGTATGCCGCGAAAACACAAATATTTTTATTAAAGTGGTAAAATAAAGGGTAAGTGAAATAGAAATTGAATATCTTTAAGAACGTTATTTATTATAACACGATTGTAAGTAAGAAATTGAAATTATGAAAATTATTGAGTCTGAAAATTATTGAGTCTGTTCTCTTGAGAATCTCTCTTCTCTTTTGCAATTTTTAAAATAATTTGTTTTACTTTTACTTTGGGTTTGTCTCGGTGTCTTTTTAATTTTCTACGCACTTGTTCTGTTTGATTGCGTGTAGTAAGTAGCAGCGTAAACCACAGCAGTGTGATTTTTCAGAATGTGTTTTTAGAATTATAAAATGAGAGCTTTTGAGGGTTTTTCTCCTTTGCATTTCTGAGTCGTTTGGCTCTGGATATATGGCTGAGTTTGGTTTGTAGAATTACAAGAGAACAGGAAAACTTGCGTCGTCTAAGTCCTATATAGAGAAGTCTTGTTTATATTTTTATCATAGCTATTCTTTTCGTTTGGAGTATTGTTATTTTTTGGTGCTAAGTATAGCATATAGTCATTTTTTTTATCAATATTGGCAGTGTACTGCCGAAGCGGTTGGTCCTTTCAGATCGAACTCGATCCGTGTTTATATTTCTCCCTGGATGTATATGTACTAGTTAAACTGGTTGATATATTTAGTTGGACTTGATGTGTACCTATATATTGGTTTTTGTTTCATATATCAGGGCGCCCAAAGCCTATATGTTGCGGGAGTCGGAATTACCAAGTAGATCAGATTAGAACGTTTTCTTTATATTGTAAGGGAATTTTAAGTTCTAAATTTTGTTTAGGTTTGAGAACATTTCACTTCTGAAGGGGTGTTACGTGTGTTGGAAGTTGATTTTTGTTTGTCTAAGAAGTTTTGGTTTGGTGGCCATAAGAGAGGTCCTTACTTGTTTTAAAATTTTTGATCATAAGTTTTGTCTTCCCTCTCACTGAAAACTGATTTTTTTTTTCACAGGATGTCCAGTGCTATTGTCTTTGCTCTGGTTCCCCCAGTTTTGTGGGTTCAGTGTGTGGTTTTTTTTTTTTTTTTTTTTGCATATTTCGATATGGAGATCCAATTTTTATTTAACCTGTGGGGCCACTTCATTATAAGAGATTTCCCACCATAATGTTTACTTTGCCTGTGACATCACGCAAAATGTCGGGAGTTAGATCTTGTGGAGTTCTGTTACCCAGAAGACGAAGCTATTTTTCTTATTTCGATGAGACTTTATTTACTGAATCTCTTACTTTTACTAGCCTGCCTCAGTATCAGTGGATGTAATATTTATGCCTATAGCCGGACTTAAATCCGGATTGTTTACTGGTGTCCACATCAAGACACTGAGCTCAATATGATATGTTCATAGAAGGCTGCTTTAATCGGCTATTTATTAACTTGTCATTGGAAATTTTTGTCACTGCCGATCACCACTGCCTCTAACGAATATTTTTTTTGTTCTAAAAAGACTGAAAAATTATTTTCAGTCATCAATATCAGATGATCGACTCGCCTTGTTGATTTCACCACGCAACGGTTCCTCTGCCCGTGCTAAATTATACTGGGATCTAGAAATGGGATGTAGCTATAGTAAATAATAAGCGAGAGGATTTGAGAGAAAAGGTTTAAGTCTCAAGTTTCAAATACATATCTACAGCGTGTTCCGACTTACCGGATAGACCACAGGAATACTTCTACAATGCACTAGGTACTGTTTGATGTTGCTATCTCGTAGCTAACCCAAGGACTGTCATTTTGGAGTACCAAGATTTCCCTTTACATCTTGTTTTCCCAATTCTGGGTGCAAAAGCACTCTCTGGAATTCCACTGGTCAGCGCGACACAATGACACGATGGCCCGTGGAATTCAGATACCTTGCTCTTTTTCCTGCGGGCTACCCGGAAAAGTCATTGCTGTAATCGTTACACAATAGCTTAAATAGCAGTTTTATAATATCCTGCTTGTTTATTACATATCTTTTCTGTTTATATAATTTGTCGTTTACAAGCTTTGCAAAATAATAATGTTGATGTTCCATTATATACAATTCTAGTAGAGCAGTTTTATAACTGTCTTTCATAAATGAGTTTCTTGATACTGGGTTCGAGGTGCTATGGGAGCCTTACGTGCCCCCCCCACTTTAAAGAATTTCGTAGACACTATTAGAATACGAAATTCGCATAATATTATATACACATCCAATATATACACCTGATGTAGCACCCTGCATCGAGAACACTGAGAGAAAAAAAGTTGGTTAATTAATATACACTTCACCACAAAAGAAAAAAATAATAAGTTGTAGCACAATCACAACACTTGTCACCTTGTATATATAAAAGATGTAAATAAATATGTGTCTTCTATAAAGAGGTTTTATGCTCTTATGGACAGTTCGTAAGTATATAAATGCACTTAAACATAAAGTGTCACTGTTGAAGGTCCTTAATCGCCTTGCCAAAAGAAACAGTATCTCCACCAAAGTATTGGAATGAGGCAGTATAGTTTTGGAAACGATGTAGTGTGTCATTAGCTTCAATGGTAAAGGCAGAAAAAAAACTGTGTCTTGCACAGAATACGTATTGGAGGATGCCCATAGTTGGTAGTTTGTTATTCTTCGTCACGTCTTCTTCTTTTGGAGTTGGAGTTTCCTTTGAAATAGCTTCTTGCTGCTTTTTCGTCGTGGACTGGTGTTGATGGATATGGTCATGACTGGTATCGCTTAATATCTGGCTTGTCGGATGTTAAACTCTGGCTATTATTAGTCGGAACGCTGTTTTTACACTAGGAGACTTAGGAATTGGGTCTGCGACATGGAAGCCAGTGAAAAGATAGGTTGTTGTTCTGTCGGAGAAGAGTTAGATATTGAAGTTTGGATCATGTTTTCTTCTTGTTTAGAAAGTATTGGTAAAGGTGGCGTGGAAATTGCGACTAAGGTTTGGCTTGTAGTTTTATCATTAATCTGTACAGCTGGGTAAATAGGGGTTTCGTATATATGGTATGAAGATTCTTGGGGTGTAGAAAAAGAAGTTTCTTGTAGTTTCGTTAAGCATAATAGATATAGGTAAAGAAATAGATTTAGAGCTTAAAGAAAATGATGATTGAGACTTAGCAATCTGAGTATTCACTTTAGATGTCTTGTCTCTATTTAATCTATATAACTTGACAAATATTATTACTAAAATAGTTATAATAATACATGCTAAGCCTATGCTAGCGGCTATCAGGAGGGTCTTGGTCACCATTTCTCTGAAACGAGAGAAAGGGGAAAAGAACCTTTAGTGATCATTATTCTGATTATAATTGCGTTTCTCTAAAGTTTTAATTTTACGGGTCATTATAAAAAAACATGCAGCTTAATAGTATTAAGAGTATGCAAAATAGTACTACAGTTATAGTAATGATAAACAAATTAGTATTATCAAAATTAAATTCTAAAGGTTTAATACGTTTATTCTGGAGTTTAATAGAATCTAGTTGATTGATGAGCCCATCCAGTTGTTGTATCGTAGAATTTTCTATTAGAAGTGGTAATGCTTCGGTATTATTTAGATTCAAATGCCGTGTAGCGGTTCTAACTTGTAATTTTGAGGGTAGAATCATATCTTTAAAAATGATATGTACAAACTCGTTGTAATGAAAGAAGAGAGAAGCATTTTTTGTATTTTCGTATGGTTTGCTATGGGATATGCCGCTTTCGGATTTGTATGTTCTTTGAAATGGGATCAAAGAGGATAATAGAAGGCCTGTTTCTGTATATTTGTATATATATTTTCCGTTTGCCTCGAATGTCTGAAGATGACATGAAGTAAAAGTTTTGTTATAGACTATTTCTGTTAAACATGAAGCTTTTTGCGTATTACGGAAACTGTGTGGATGACAAATGTGTAAAAAGCTTTCGAAAGTGCAAAATTTTTCTTCGACTTCTAATATTTCGTTTCCAGATGTGAAGGCAAATTTAGGTAGTGTTAACATGGCTTGTGTTTTATCATAGAGAAAGCCTAGGTTTGTAACTTCAAGTAATGTCGCGCTAGAGGTTACTTTTATGGTGGGAATTTGCAGTAAAATGTCCACGTTTTTAGTTTGAAAATTGAAAGATACGAGAAAACTTTTGGATACTGTGTATAATAATCCGAGGTCGAACTTGTAAATAGTATCTCTAAGCAATTCGTGGTCTGTAACTAATTTAAGGGCTTGCGTTTCCGATAGAATTTGTGGACTAAGTTTATTGGTAGCCACGCTAGACATGAATTGTTTAATTTCGCTTTGTGCGAGATAATGGGCGTATAGGGCACTCAGTTTTCTTGTTTCCTGGGCCCATTCACAAAAAGATTTCAGTAGTCGCGTCTGGAGCCCAAGAAACGCGTTTTTCACTTGTAAAACAACGTTCTTGACGATTTTTATTTCTTGGCTAAGATTATCTCTCATGGTATTTAGCTCAGATGTTAGCAAATTCTCATGTTGACGAAGTTGTTCTACTGATGACGCCAGTCTATGCTGTTGGACCATATTTGCTATTCCCAGTCCAAAAGATCCTAGTCCTAGAAGGAAACTGAATATGTTGCGCTTAGAACACGTGTTGTTTGCACATGAAATGGTTTGTGTTGCAGAAATTTTAAAATGGCACGGAATTGTGGCTTCAATATTTCGAAAAAATTGCTTTCCGGCATTCTTAATTTAATTTTAATCGTATTCCATTCAATACAGTTCTCTTTAGAAGGATATGAGGTTTCTAGGTTCAGATTGGATCTTACTGCGATGAAAACGTCTGTATGTGAGTTAACTGCTATTCCCTTATTCGTCAATATAGTTCCAAACTGGGGTGAAATGATTTCGTGGTAGTTGTCAGTTGGCAATGCTGTCGTACTTATGGCAAAAACTATGGCTGTGATAGTAATGCTGATTGCAATCATGTTTTCTTTCTAGAAAAAAAAAGAAAAAAAGTGTGTCTTAAAATCTGATCTTAAAAGCTAACTAGTATTTAATAAATATGATGTCTTCTTTTGTTTTTTTAAAAAAAATAACTTATCATTGTTTATACGTATAATATGCAATATATTCTTAACTTGTTCATGCGCTTCACTATATGAAGCTAGTGATGTTGACATTGAACTTGTGTTTACGCGCTGAAGCAGCATTTTGTTCGCTGTGGCTTCCTTTCCTCTGATCATCATCAAATATTCTCATACGTATAATATTGCATCTTATACAGGAAAAAAAAAATACTTCGTGTAATTTACTAGTGGGTGATTATAAAATAAGTAATTGCGTGCAGGAGTTCCGCAATCTTCCGTGGATCAAGGTCCAGACGGATGGGAACAGAATTTATTTATTTTTCACTAGCGTAGGTACCTTATGTTTCTTTGCTTAACTTATAAAATTAGCTCATGCGGCAAATTATGAAGAAGCAAGCGTTGATTGCATTCTTATATAAAAAGTGTTTTCACGTCGTGAGAATGTGACAGTGAAAAAGAAAAAAAAAAGGTTTTGCTGTCACGACTTTCATTACCTATTATGGTACTTAAACTGGTCAGTATTTGACCTATCATTATATAATATGGCTAAAGCCTGTAATATGCTAATACGTATACAATCTATGTTGCCTATTCTTAACCTATCATTAACTTAATGATTAAAGTTTTCAGCGTTGCCTTTTTTACCAATAACTACCTAAGTTCGGAATGAATCCTTCAGATATGGACGTTGAATTGTAGAAACGTAAAGTGGAAATGTAAAGGGATTTCTTTAAAAAGAAATTCTTTAATGTTGATTCTTTATCTAAAGGGTGGGCGTGCCTTAATAATTAAAAAGAATATATGCTATTAATTGCTCGATCGAAAGTCTTTGATTTCGGGACATGTAAAAGAGAGAGGCCATTTCCTGCCACTCCCTGTCGGAGATTGGATTCCCTTGATTTTGGCCGGGAATCGCTCGGCCATACAATCAAAAGAAATCTCCCGAGCAATTAATGCATTAAAAAAAAAGATAGTTTGTATTGTTTTTTTGCAAGGGCGGTGTCGTAGCCCTGTTTGTTCTATATTAGTTGTATTCCGTATTCTTCTAAAAGATTTACGTCCTCGTAGAAGGGTCTTAAGCGTTGGACAGCTACTACGTCAGTTATCCAATTACCTCGTGAATTTTTAAATCTTAGCTTATAAGCGTTTCCATGCACTTTGGCTATCACTGTTGCAGGGCCTGTGAAAGGTGAAGTAAAAGCTTTCACATTGCTTTTCTTAAATAATGGGTTGAAAATTAGAACTTGGTCGTTCTTTTTATATTCGTGTTGAGATCTTTTCCTGTCATAGTATCTCTTCTGTCTTTGAAAGTCTCGTTCGAGGTTTCTGGCAACTGCTTGTCTAGCATCTTTCATGTTTGCTAAGCGGGTTGCGTTCTCCGGGATGTCGCATTGTCGGTTGAACTTTGCATCCGTTATTTCTCTGGGCTGAAAGCCCTACGTAATGTAATAGGCACTAAATCCAATTGAAGGGCGATGAGCTAAATTGATGCAATGAATGATTTCATTCAAGTTGGTGTCCCATAACCGTTGGTCGCCTCCATTTTGAGATATTCTTGCTTTTATCATAGACTCAATGAGACTATGGGAAGATTCAATCAGCCCAATGTTGTTGTGCACGTAGGCTAAAGAATGGTGCGGTGCTATTCCTAACATGTTGCAAAGTTCAATGTAGTGGTGGCTTTTGAATGCCATATGTCTATCAGATTTTAGCGTAAGCGGGACCCCGAATTTTAACACGATTTCATTGTAAATAAAGTCGCAGATAGTTTTGGCTGTTAAATCAGGGATTGCTTTTGAGATAACTAGTCTCGAACCCTCGTCTATCGCTGTTAGGATATGCTTATGCCCTTGGTATGAAATCGAATATGGTCCAGACGAATCCAACTGATAGGTAGTAAAGGGTGGAGGGATCGAACCATGCTGTAGCTCACCGGGCGGCAGTTTCCTTACATACTTATTCCGTTGACAAATTTGGCAGAAGCGGATCTTCGTAGAAACTCCTTCATTTTCTTAAAGTAATATTTCTTTGTAGCAGAAAAGTACGTTTTCTTAAAACCTAAGTGATTGGCAGTCGTGGAGGTGTGTATGGAGTCAAACCATGCATCCTGAATCTCTTGTGGAATACATAATTGTTTGATGTTCTTCTTTCCATTATTTTTATGAGGCAGTCTGTATAGTACACCTTGTAAGAGTTTGTAATATTTACATTCCCTTAGTAGTTTCTGGTCTGTAGCTGACTGAGGATTTTCTAGGGCTTCTATGATCTTTCCGAAGATGGGGTCACTGCGTTGACATCTCTCCATTTGTACATCTTGAAATAAGGCTCCTATGAAGTGGGTGTTGTCTTGTGAATGTGTTGTTGCTTGTAAATCCTTAGTGTTGGTAGGGTCTTTGGTTCGCTCTTCTGTATCTAAGAGTCTTGTAATTTTCCTCCAAACTTCTTTCCTTATATCCGGTTTTTGGCTACTTGGTTGTTCTTCAGTTCCAATGTTGCATATTCTTTCTGTTGCATCATATGGGCTGTTTTCTTCTTTGTCTTCTGTCTTTGGGTTATCCATGTTACGTGTGAAAATGTCGGCGAGGTTGTCTTCTGATACACAATGATGGAGCTCGAAATCATATTGATTAAAAAATTCGAAAGCTCTGGCAAGCCTTCCGTGTGGGTCCTTTGCGTTTCGTCCCATCGAAAATGCAATCGAGTCGGTATACAGGTCAAATTTTCTTCCAAGTAAAATAAAGCGAAAAAATTTAGAACATACATGGCAGCTATTATCTCACGTTCAAACGTATCTTTTCTTCTTCCTGCATCGCTGAATTTTCTCGAACAGTAAGCCAGCGCCTTCCACTGGCCCGTTCTAGGCTCTTGTTGTAGAATGGCCCCTCCAAGATCTTCTTGTGCTGCATCACTGTAAACTCGGATTGGAGCTGATGGGTCGTAGTGAATTAAAGAGATGCTGTCTGCTAAAATTCTTTTTATGTTTGTAAAACAGCGTTCATGTTGCTCTAGCCACTTATATTTCGTTCCTTTTTTTATGAGAGGCAGTAAAGGTGCTAGTAATTTCGCCAGTCGTGGCGTCTGCTGGCGACAAAAGTTGCACAGGCCGATAAATTTGCGTAGCGATTTTATGTCTCTTGGGGACTTAAAATTGTTAATGGCGTCCCTAATTTTCTTTGCTACACGTATTCCTTGCGGACTGATCTCGAAGCCAAAAACGTCCAGAGAGTAAAAAAGTTTGGCTTTGGAAATTGCTAAATGAATCCCTGTTTCGCGGACTTTTTGAAAAAGTTTTCTCAGTACTGTGGAAAATTCTGGCCCATGGATTAGGAGATCGTCAGCATAGAAACTAACTATTTGTTGGTCCAAATCTTTGGTGAATCTATTCATCACGTATCCTAAAGCACTAGATGACGTGAGTAACCCCTGTGGTGAACGTGTCAAGTAATACGAGCCCAGGGGCGGAATTACAATGCCGAGATATTTTTGGGACTCCTTGGCAACCCTGATCGAGTAGAACGCCGAATTTACGTCGATATTGATCATGTAGTTACAGTCTTTTAACTTGTAGAGTGTTGATTTCATAGTGGGTTGTATTTCAGGTTGTTTATAAATAAATTGGTTTAAATATCTCATATCGATTGTAATTCGATATTCGGTTTTGTTTGGCTTCTTCACCAAGACTGCCCTTGACATATAGTCTGTGGTCCCTTCCTTTAATACACCTGCAGTAATTAAATCGTCTACGAGTTTTTTCACTTGCGGTAATATATGAAGGGGGACCTCCCTTGTCTTGTGAGCGAACGGGCGGATTGACGGATCAATGTTGAGCTTCTGAACGTAATTGCGCACTGTACCTATGTCAGATTGGTCGTAGGCTCACACATCGCGATATTCGTAGAGTAGTTGTACAACTTGTGCTCTTTGTTTTGGGCTCAGTTCGGGGTTTATATCAAATTTTGATATATCGAATAATTTTGCCGTGTGCTTAAGACGTTGGCGGAGTTCTTCGTCTTCGTTGTGCATTCGGAGTACTTCCTGTATGTTAAAATTTTGGTTCTGTTTCGTTTCTTGTATACTTTTAATTTCAAAGTTGGTGTATATTTTGCCTAAAATGCATTTTTTGTGTAAACGTACTGGTGTGTCGCTTATATTTGATACGTAAGTTCGTATCTGGTCGCCGTTAGTAACACATGGTAATATTATAACATTTAATCTTTGTTCTAACTTTTGGTTTGGTTCAAAAAATACCTCTTTTCCATGTACATCTAATTTTGTGACACTTTTTATGGCGGCCAGTGTATGTGGTCTTATATAGTAAAACTTGTCTGGATGGCAAAGAGTATCCTTTTGTGTCTTGCGAATATACAAGTTTACAATTTTGCTTACGCGGTGGAATTTTTTGTTTATTGGTATCTTTGGTTTAGAGCTAGGACATATATAAAATGTGTTATTATCTAGGTTGAGCTTAGCTCTGTGTAATCGTAGGCCGTCCATGCCAAAGATGGCATTAGTTGCTTCCGTAGGAATTATGTAAAAAAAAATGAGGAAAAGTTGCTCCGGCAATTTCTATATTTAGTATAACACCTGTATTCACACAAATTACTTGATTAGAAATACCCTTTATTTTTGTTTTTGCTTGTATGATTTTAGCATTTTTTGGTACGAAATTCTGCCCTAAAATCGATAAACTTGAGCCACTGTCTATAATTAGCTCTTGCTTTGTGCCGTTTATTGATGCTAAAATGGTTGCTATTTTATGATTTTGCAAAAGTTGTGTTTGATGTATTTTGCATGTTACATGTTTTTGGGTAAAGATATTTTTGTTATTTTGCGGGGGGTAACCTTTGGACGTTACCCCCGCCATTAGTTTAAACGATCTTCATCATTTGGAGGGTGGTCGGGTGATAAATTTTATTTATCTTTTTAATGATTTGCTAAAATAAAGCCAGAATACATTAGTGCTTTTCATCTGCTTAAATAACACTTTACAAAATATTGACAATTAAAATTTCCCTATTTTTTATATCAGTTATAAGTGTTGCTTGTTTTTAGCTATATCATATTATGTTAACAGCGTGGAGATGCCTGCGAATTACATACAGGGATTCCGTTGGATTTTCAGTTTTGGTGGGTGTAAAATCAAAATTGGGAGAGTGTAAATGAAGTCTTGCACGTTTTCTGTCGATTTGAACCGTCATTTTTTAAAGTTCGGGGTGGTCTCGAGAATTTGCGGGGTGACACCTTCACAGGTAGTTCTGGCGAAATCACTGATTACGTATATGCAGAGTATGAAGTAAAAACTACGTTTGGAAATAGGTGGAATGCGTCAAGCGATATATCATCCTAAATGATCTCCCCACCCCCAAGCAAAAACTGAAATACGTCACTGGGTAGGGAACACGCAAAACTTTCTTCTATTGTGTTGAATGATGGTTAAGCTAAGTTTGAGGCAGATACAGCATGGAGGAAGTGTTTTTCAACAGTTTTTTTTAGTTTGCAGCACTGAGAACTGGGCAACCCAGAAAATCTCTCCTATACCAAAAAGTATTTGTAATCTAGGGTTTATGTTGTATTTCTTCTTAATTACCTATATAAAAGTAATTCTTGCTTAAAGAGACGTTAGCAGTATTACAAATTACTGCCCTAAAAAAAACTAAATTTAGAAACAGAACGAAGGCTCATATTTTTAAAATAAAAAACGAATAGTTTTTATTTCTTTTTACAACACTAGTTTGGAATCAACGATATCTGGATAAATTGTTTACATACCCACAGTGTCACATTGTTATCACCACTTACCATGATCCGAATATGTGTCAACGAAAGACAACTTACAGCATTGATAGATGGTGGTAGGCAGTGTAGCCAGTTTCGTAAGAGCAAATTTTCGCCCGAAAATCTAAAATATTCCGACCAGCACCAGAGGAAAAACTTTCCGCCAGGTAAAAAAATAGAACCTGCAATGCTACGCAGAAGAAAAAGAAGCATTTAAAATTGAGAAAAATGATCTTACCTGTGCACCAAAATACATTAAAAATAATAATTCAGAATTATCATTTAATGGAAAATAAGAATATTCTGGTTTTCACTAATCATCTTTCGAAACTAGTATCTTCTCACTTTAAATTAAATTAGAATGTTATCTCATTTCTAATGAAAATGTTTCTCGGTAAGAACATTTGTCAATCTTAAGGAATTGCTTTTTGCCGTGCACTCACCATAATATGTTGTTGATCTGTTTTCTATCTTTTGATACGATATACCTTATATAGCGACGAATATGTGTAACATTATACATTTTGTGAAAGGATGAATTAAAATTGAAATATGTATATACATAGAGTGAATCTTGCAGTTTACTTTTGAAATGTACGTTGAAAAGGAAATCGATCCGACAGAATTAGTGTCTGATTTCATTATACAGTATACTTTCTTCGTGGCCACATTTTAGTTGTATTCCTTTTAACTATGACACATTTTTTATGAATCAAAATGAAAATGCTCAGTATAAATAATTAGTACAAAACATAAAGAATACACATAGGAAGTAGGCTTACTACAAATACATTATTTAATTTTAGTTTCATCTGTCAGAAATGTACTTATGTAATCCCTCGTAAAGTACACTAAAATAATGGGTAAATAGTAGATTGAACAAAATGGAACCATGTCTGGCAGTGTTAGCTATGAAGAACTGTCTTTCAAACCCTCTTCTATTTCGTGCTTCAGAATATAAAACCGTGCAACGATGTAGACAAATTCTTCTGGTATCTTCAGTTTTTGTAGTCACCAATTAAAGATCGGATTTATTTCCGTCGCATAAGTGAATGACACACACACACACACACACACACACACACACACACAGAGAGAGAGAGAGAGAGAGAGAGAGAGAGAGAGAGAGAGAGAGAGACGGAAAATCATCAAGTGAAGAAATTGTAATTTTTAAGATAAAATAATAATACTGCTGAGCAAAGCAATACGTTTTAATAGAAAACGAGAAACGTGTAACAGTTTCGCCAAATAACTAACTACTTGACTTCATCAGAGACACTAAATTACATGAGCAACACAACTTCTCATGAGACAGCAATCTGATTCCTGATTGGCTCATTGTCAGCCAATCCCGTAATGTATTACACAAAATGAGTGAATAATTAACAACATTCACTGATTCCTTTCCACCCCCTGTTCCTACTACATCTAAGCATACATTCCCAAAATAAGCCTTGCCTGTAGAATTTTTAATTTTATATAAGTGAAATAATTATATAAACAAAAAGAAAAATTGAACAGAAAATAAAGGAAAACTAAACAAAATTAAAAAAAAATCTACGACTTACACCAAATACAGCCTATTCCAAAAAGGTTGGCCGCATTGATTAGGCTGTTTTGAGCTGAAAAGTCTCCAACTTCGGGTATCTTCGGAAACAGTAAACAAAAGATGCCAGGTTCGAGCCCTGAAAGTTAGGGTGAACCTTCGCAATTGGGAAAAAATTGTGCAAATGTGTTTTTCTTTTAAATCCAATAAGACCTGTTGAAATGTTACTAAGTATAGAAAAAAAGTAACATTCATTGAAATACATAATGATACAGTATTTCGCAACCATCCATACATCTGAGCACGTGACCGTTTTGTCACCTACGTTTCCATACGTAAAAGCACATTTACAATGTATCTATCTATCTATCTATCTCTCTCTCTCTCTCTCTCTCTCTCTCTCTATATATATATATATATATATATAATGTTTGTGTGTGTGTATCCATACAGGCATCTCAGAACATACGTTATTATTATGTTTAAAATATAACATCAGAGAAGTGGTGGGTGAGTGTTGACAGAACGTCGGTATATGTGAACGTTCAATACAAAATAAGAAAATGTTATATGCAAAGTCGGATCAAGGTGCCATACCGCAAATTCACGATCTCTAGTGTTCATACAAATTCAAATCCCCAAAGCTCATGATCCCCACAAACGATGAGTCACCTTAATAGACTCAACTGTACTACCGTAAAGAAATACTCTGGAGTGCTTGTTTCATATGGACGTGGTGAGGCTTTGATCTCTCTCTCTGACTTGGTTGCGAGATCTATACTTTGTCATCTGGTGAAGAGAAGTTACTATTGTCAAATTAACTAGGAAAAAATGCTTAACTTCACCATGGCTTGAACCCATGTCCGTGTGGCATTGGTTTAGAAAGCAAAGGTTTTAACTATGAGCTACTTTTAAAACTAGAAAAACATTGCCGAGATTTGTCTTATTTAAACATCACCAGATTGAGTCACGCTAAGTGAACCATTTTATACATTAGTGATTATAGATAAGACTAGATCGGTTTAGGTTAGTGATCGTAAAATTGGGTCATCCCTGGATAATTTTAGAAGATGGTTACATCACCATTAAAAAAAAATGTAGTTTTCGTATGTGGGAAGTGGCCAAGCAGGGTAAGATGGTGAAAAGTGGCTTGGAGGAATTGTGATAAATAAAAAATACTACCATATTCACCGTCAAAAGTGATGGCTCTGCACCAAATGTCAGCTCAAAAGATGCTAACCTAACCTCAAAATAAATGAAAGTGTTTTTTTGGTAGTTTAGCGATATCTGAGTCGGATTTGCACCTACGATGACCTTTTTTTTTTGACAATTCAAGATTGTCTCAAGCTCTGCAAGATGGTAACTTTTGCAGATCTGTTGGCGCAAAATGAAAACTTTGAGAGAGGTTAGAACATTTGAAAAGTTAATTAAAAAGCAAGAAGCCAACAGTTGGCTCGAGAAAAATATATGTTTGGATTGTTTGGATGTTTTAAAGCGGTAGAATATAACCAGAAAAATAAAAAAATAGCATTTTTGTCGGTTCTAAGGCGTTGTACATTTGTTTATTTAGCTCAATGGTTCGTGGTGTCCTGAAAACTCGCAACGTTAATATAACTAATTTCCCGACGGCATACAATGATGAAATTTTGCACAGCGACGTAAGTCGGGTGACAGTACAACAATCCATTTTTACTTTTACATATTTCTATATATGTATATATTTTAAAAACATCAAAAACACTGAACTGCTGAACAAGACTATTATTCGTAAAAAATAAATTACACGTTTAATTTTTGTAATTTATTTTTTACGAATAATAGTCTTGTTCAGCAGTTCAGTGTTTTTGATCTTAATTGCAAGACGTGCAACTATGTTTTGTTGTCAGTTTAAAAACCTATGTTAATATTTTGTTATTACAGACCTCTTTATCATAAAATAAATAGTAGCCTGCACCGGGCTGGGTTTGGCTAGTTGCAGAACACTTTATGATTTGAGCCACACAATTTTAGCTTGAGAAAAAGTATGACACCGCAATAACTGAAAAGTACTTTCTTAACGGTGAAAATTAACCAGGACAACGCCATCAGTTGAGCACAGAGACTGGAAATAAGACACGTGACTACGTTTCTTATGTAACACGTACACTATGAATATGAGTTCGGAAGAGGCGTTTGCCGGTCGCCTTCGTGGATGACTGGCCTAGACGTCAGCTTCTTGAGTGGAAGTTCGTTTTCGATTCTCGCCCGTGACAACACTTGTTCTTATTTTTTCTTTAAAAATATATTTTATTTTCATATTTATTATTTAATAATTGCTAGGGTGTGTATAAATAACTGATTGCTTCTGAAAGCTAGTATGTATTTGGATGTACACCGAGGGAGGTGTGCAATGGGGATACGGTGCGTCCGAAGGGAGCTGGGAGGTGGAGCCGCTGACGAACACAGCCCAGGTTAGTTGAATTCCACCTGTGAATTTTCTATTTGGTACACACAAAATTCATTTTAACCTTATCCCAATCCCTGTGCTGTTCATTTGCACGGTCGAGATAGTCGTAATAAACTTTTGGACATCTTTTTATTAACCAATTTGTACTAAAATGTAAAAAAAAAAAAAAAAAAAAAAAATGTTCATGCATTATTAAAAAGAAACTGACGGGGCGCGCAAATTGAAGAAATTATAAAATGACTCTATATGAGAGAGTGCCCTATGATCTTCTTTTTAATCAGCCGTTCCAACCTGAGGTTTTGTGACATACCTTGTATAAGAACCAGCGGTAGTCGGGTAGATAGCATTAGAAAGTCAATTATTATTCAACTAGTAAACCCATGCTACTCCGCAGCATTAGGTAGGTTGGCGATGTATTAAAGTTAAGGATTTGCGGCCTCTGAAAACCTATCATTATGATACGTAACCTTATCATTTTTATACTTTCGCCTATCAACCTATGCTGCTTTGAAGCGTGGAATATAGAATATACTCGAGCTGCTTTCGTTTTCGAAAATTTTATTAACATATAGATGTACATAAATAGCTAATCATTTGTTCATTCAGAAATTATACATAACTTTATAATACCTCCTCCCATGCAATATTAGCTGTGCGTCGACCCTTTGGCTGTATCTAAACCTTGACATTTTCAAATGATTTCGCGCGAGATAGAGCAACATACAATTGACCGTGAGTGAAAACAGGTTCAGGTAGGTAGATACCGACTTTTTCAAGAGTTTGTCCGTGTGCTTTATTAATGGTCATACAAAAGGCCAGTCCTACGGGACACTATCTGCGTTTAAAAGAAAACGGTAGAATGGTATCTGATGGAGACAGATCAATCCGAGGTAGTAATACCTTCTGTCACATATTTAGTCCAGTTAGAATTTCCAACTCCAATATTATATTGTACATTTTGTATACCTTGAGTCTCGTACCATTCAACAAACCGTAGGCGGCATTCAGGTTGCGCAGGAGCATCACAATACAGCCTGGTTTCAAGTTTAGTTCATGTGGTGGCAAACCGCTGACCTCAAGACTATTTAAAAATTCTGTGGGAAACTGCAGCAATTCGCTTTCATCCTCAGTTATTAATTGGTTCACACTTGTATAGCTCCTGGCTTCTCCAGGTATTAGATCTAAAACCTTCTTATTTATTTCATTGCAGTGTTCATTTTTCGGTGCGAGAATAGCCATTTTACAGATAACAGAATATTGGAGTGCTGAAAAGTCTGTGTCATAGATTTTGGTCACAATATCTTCACTTGACACCAGAGAAGTGGGTAAATCAATTAAGTCGGAATTATTGTTGTCTGCAGGATTATATTCACCATTACCTATTTGTAACAAAAAGTTAGCAAATTCGCACTCCTCAGGCTTGGCACGCATATTTTTGCGAAGGGTGAATATTTTGAAAAGGGGCCATAAGGGTGAGAATTTGATCGAATTATGAGCTGTTGTAGCTCGCGATGCATGAGGAACAACAGGTAGAACTTGCCTAAAATCTCCCCCCAATATTATGATTTTCCCACCAAAAGGCACACCGTTATTCATTATATCCTGTAAGAGCCGGTTTACACACATCAAAGAATGCTTACTGACCACAGGAGCTTCGTCCCAAATAATTAATCTAGCGGATCGAATCTCACGTGCTTCTTTACTATTTACTTTTAGCCCCGATATTGAATGTTCATGTAAACTTAATGGCAACTTGAAACGGCTATGAACAGTACAACCATGAGGTAGTAACATAACAGCAATGCCAGTCCATGCCACAGAAATGATGTTTAGTTCAAGTTGTTCACAAAGGCCAATTAAACATTGGTATACAAAAGTTTTTCCCGTGCCGCTTGGGCCATCTAGGAAGTATATGCATTACTCACATTTACATCACACGTCTCAATCAAGCCTCTAATTTCATCTATGAAGACACGTTGTTCTTCTTTTGCCTTTGACATCATGTTTGTCAATTGTTGCGGTTTTGCTAATTCTTGAACGTTGTTACTCTCCATGTTCACTAACAAACTTTGAACTGGGGGCAGATCAAAAGAAGATACGGAACATCCGTGAAGTTTTAGAGTTTCAGAAATATTTTGAAGAGCCAGCTGATAAGAAACATCTTCAGGGTGAGACTGAAAGTAATCTTCAGATAATGAATTCTTAAACAGGTGCCACAAATTTAATGCATTACTTGGCATCTGGAAAACTCATATGTATGCGAATAGCTGTCGCAACTGATATGGCATTTGAAATGAAGTTGCCTCTTCTAAACAATTTGCCACTCGCAGTCGTTAAGTGTTAAGCCGCGTGCCATAGCTGCTGATTTGAAAGTAGGATATACAACATTTTTATAAGTTCTTAAATCCTTAAAGTCGGTAGCACCCACTGTGTGAAGCAGTAATAAACGTAAATGATATCGTTCTGAATCAGACGGTGAAACATTGTACATACGACCTATGATCCTATGGTAATTCTTTCGTTTATGCCACTGATTAGCCTTCCATGTATAATGTACTGGCGTCTCAGGATATATACGTATATATAAGGACTTCTTGTCGCTGGATTACTATTTAATTTAAACCATGCATACAACTTGGTACTGCGCAATTCTGCTTGAATTAACGCTTCTTCAGGAGCACTGCTTTTGAAGAACACATCTTGGGAATCTGCTAAATGAACTGGCAATCGATCTACAGCGTGCGACTGATCATGCATAGAGTACGCAAACATCCTCGATGCAGCTTCCGTTGGACCAATATATCTAGCATTCAAGAACAGACTAATTTCATCATAGTCAAACCTATTATCTTGTACAGCTATATGTAAATTACAACAGTCATGACCCTTGTATACATATTTATGTATATATTTAATACTGCGTACGCTTGAGCAGATTTCTACATTAATATGAGCTTGGAAATAGAGAAGAAGGAAAGATTGTAGGGTACAACGAACTGATTTCCTATTTCAATATACTCCCCCTGAATTCGTTTCTTTACAGTTCTGCAATTATCTCGACGTTTGTATAAAGGATAGTCATTTACATTTTCATTTGTCTGCTCAACGAATGACTTCGGAAAATCTTCCTTACATTTTCCATTTTCCATACAAACGCAAGCGGGGTTCATATGACCGCATGGACCCATGGATCATATGAGTTGTGACCAGCTTGTAGAGTTCTATATTTGAAGGATCTGGAATTTCAGCTGATACAACCTTATCAATTTCACCTGGATTTCGAAATTTACAATCACTTTCTAAAGTCAATAGTAAATGAATGTGAGGAAGGCCGCGTTTTTGGAACTCTATCGTGTACAGAAATGTCGTGACTCTACAAAAGATTTGTACTGTATGAATCACTCGTAATAGTTCTTTAGTGTGGAAAACTCGAACAACAATATCTGGTCTGTTATTTGCTGTTTCCCAAGGATGAATACTATTTACAATTTCTGGCCATCCAGCATTACATGTAAAAGTAATAAATATGTCAGGTTTTCCAAACTTCGTAACTATCTACATGGCATCTTGGTAATTTTGCATCATATTTCTGGGACTGCCAATAAAGGAAGAGGGTAAAATGACAATACGTCCAACGCGAAGATTTTCTTGCTCTGCCCTAACATGTAATGCATCTGCTAAACCTACATATGTTTCCACACGTAATTTACTTTGTTCTTTACTGATATACTTTAATCGGTCTCCTTCAATGCGACACAAAAATCTGCTGAGTCAGTTTCCCAGCGTTGATGACAGGATTAAAATTACCTAAGGGACCTTTACTTCGTACAGCAATTCTATACAAAACACAATCTCGCATAGTCACAGTTTTTCGGATTTTGGTTTGACATTGACCTAGAGCCGGCATTTCTATATGCCAACCGGTTTTACCACATGGCCAAATTAAGGTGTAAGACACAGGATCACAGTGCATACTATCATAATTGAGGTTCTGCAAACCACCTCCTTTCTCATAAATTGTAATATTTCTATAAGAAGGTGGCGCTCCATCTGCTGTTTCAAACACTGCGGCAATTTTTGAATTTGTTGGTTCATTAAAACGCCGGCGATCTGCAGATGGTTCATGATAGAACCTCATTACAAAATTTAGTTGTGGGCGATTTTCTTTCAAAGCCAAGGCTGCTTTTTCTTCAACTTTTCCATGCATTGTTTTGTACGATCGCACATAAGGATTGAAATCTTCGAGTAATGTACATAGACTACGAAGTACATCCTCTCTCAGGAAAGCATTAGCGTCATGAGACATTCTAATTTCATTTGCTTTGGCAAAGTCAAGGATATATAGTTGACCGTATGAACTCCTTTCTTGGATCTGGACATAAAATGGTGAAATACGATGATGAATTATTCCATGAATTTTAAAACAATACGGACCATAATTTGCTGGCACTTCAAGTTTCGCGCCAAATGACACAAATGACATCGCGTTGTTATACTGACGAATATTCTCTCTGAAATTTTCCGATATTTCATCATTACCAGTAAATAACTTTTTCAATTTGTCAAGAATGGTAGTTGGTGGAAGTTTGATCTTTCCATCATAACAGCAGAGTGCATAGCGTCCTGATGTATTTTTCTCAAGTGTAAAATATAACGCAAAACAATATTGGCAAACTTTCTGTAGACTACCGATCGAGAAGGGATTAAAATTCGGTATTACATCTGATACAGCGCACTTAAACTTTGGTTCCAATATTTTTGGATTGTAGAGTTTATCAACTTTAAAACCATCCTCACGGTTCAAGTTTTTTGTCTTTCGTTCACGACGACCTGTCAAAGTGGCTTTTCTCTTGCGCCCACAATTTTCCTTACCAATGTAAGGTACGTCATCTTCATTCATTACAGGGGATAAGTCGTCATTATTCAACGTTTTGTTCTTCCTTTCATGACAACCTGTCAAAGTGACCCTTCCTTCCTTCGTTCGTCATCGAAAGTGCTGGTATACGTGTACTATACTTCAAGACAGTGTAATGTCCATTGTCTAAATTCCCCGTGAATAATAAGTTATGGACAAAATTACCGGAGCCATACTCAACTATAGTTTCATTATTTTTGTAATGCACTCTAAAAAGACATTGAGGGAATAAATCGCTGATACTACTGTTCAACGTGCCCAGCATATTCACCATCGACTGCAATCACACGTTTATAATCAGCAGGCTTATAGATAGACACTCTATAAGATTGATCACCAATAATGAAATCTTTATATATGTGCCAATTCTTGATCACGTTGTTAACACAATTTGAACGAATCTCAAAATGTTCATTCGAAGGTCAAGTTGAACCACACCGTCAACTGAACTTTACTCAGGGCGTAATTTCTTGTTGGGATTTGCAAGATGTCCCTGAAGAGGAGATTAAGAAAGAACTTGCCAGCCAAGCTGTCGTTAATGTTAGACGAATTAAAACTCGAAAGAGTGGCGAACTCCAACCCACGAGCTCGCTAATTTTGACGTTTGCCATGCCACAGCTTCCCAGGGACGTGAAGGCAGCTTTCTATTGCTTACCTGTCCGTCCTTATATACCGAGTCCGCTCCGCTGTTTTAAATGCCAGCACTATGGACACACCAGCACGTCGTGTAAGGCGACCTCTGCTGTATGTGCAATATGCGGTACCAGTAGCCATGGTGCGGATCCTTGCACGTCACTGAAACCTCAGTGTGTTAATTGCAAGGGTGGTCTGGCCTGGTCGCGTGACTGTACGGTATTTAAAGAGGAAAAACAAATTCGAGAGCTGATGGTTATTGAGAAAATATCTGCAGGTGATGCAAAACGTCGAGTACGAGAGTCTCAACGCACCCTTCCATCTGGTGCGTTTTCCACTGTAGCTGCTAGACTACAAGTTAAAACTGTCTCGGTTGCCACCCAGACAGTTGATGTATCAACTCAGACTGAGAGACCTCAACCGGATAAATCACCACTAACTCGCGAAGCCTCACAGACTTATCAGGTTTCACCGATGCATCCTCAGAGACACATGTCTCCTGTGCAGTCTTCTAGGACTCCACGGTCTGTCTCTACTGTTCGTGCCAGTAAAATTTTACGATCTGGACGAATGTCGCCAATAGCGACGAGCATCAAACGTCTTACCACTGTTCTTGCCACTCAGCTGGCACATCAAAATTCTCCACCTGTCCCTAATGCGCTGAGTTCATCCCTCAAATCAGATATGATTGAGGACGATCTGATGGACTCGGAATATAGAGTAGTTAGAAAGGGAGGGAAATTTAATAAACCTCGACTGAAAAGGTAACCTTTTTCTTGATCTTCATCCCAATGGCTATGCTCCAATGGAATCTTAACGGATTTCATTCCCACTATGAAGAACTGCAAGTCTTGTTATCAGATCTTTCCCCTGTTATAGTTTGCTTTCAGGAAACCAAGTTTAAAACAACTGAATCTGTGATATTGAAGGATTATACACTCTATCGCACAGATTTTCCCACGGATGGTCGCGCATGTGGCGGTGTTGCAATTGGTGTAGTTGATACGCTGTATTCAACACCTGTCCACATTGCTACGAACCTACAGGCGGTTGCTGCTCGCGTCCACCTTGAGCAGCATGTTACAATCCTGAATTTATATATCACAAGGGAACAAGACTTTACACTCCTTGACCTTCAGAATCTCTTGCAGCAGTTACCCCAACCTATAATTTTAGTTGGAGATTTTAATTCCTATAATGTTATTTCGGGTAGTGTTCGTACAGATGTCCGCGGTCGAATCGTTGAATCGTTTATTGACGGTTCCAACTTAGTATTATTAAATACTGGTGCTAACACGCATTTTAGTTTGGCAAGTGGCACATACTCAGCGATAGATCTGTCTGTCTGCAGTGCAGTTGTTGCATCCATGCTGGCATGGCGTGTACATGACGATCTATGTGGTAGTGACCACTTCCCAGTTATTTTAGAGTTTTTAAACCTTTATCAAGCACCACGCAAATTACCGCACTGGCACCTGAAGCGTGCTGACTGGACTAAATATGCAACTCGTGTCCAACTAGTTGATCAAGGAGATTTGCCCCTGAATGATTCGGTTGAGTACTTGAACCGTGAAATTTTGCGAGCTGCCAGATGTTCCAATCCTCAGTCTGGCCGAACGCCCCGTCGGCGTTCTGTTCCCTGGTGGAACGATGAGCTCGAAGTAGCACGGCGAAGGCGCAGTCGCGCTTTACGGGTGTTCAATCGATATCCTACAGCGGCAAATTTGAATGCAGTTCGACAGTCACAAGCTTATATTCGACGTCTCATGAAACAAACTCGGCGTACATCTTTTCGTGAATACGTCTCTTCCATCAATTCACAAACGCCAATCCGAGACGTGTGGGAACGGGTCAGACGTTTGCAAGGCAACTGCCGCTCCGAGCCTTTGACTGCTCTGAAGCACAACAATGTCTTGCATACTGACCCCGGAGAGATCACTAATCTTCTTGGAGCAGCCTTCGCAGCAATATCCAGCTCCCAGCACTATAGTGCTACTTTTGTTAACATTAAACGACAGGCAGAGAGAATACCTCTACGCTTCGCCTCGAATAATTACGAATCATATAATGTCTCTTTCACCGAGTGGGAACTTGAAACTGCCTTGCGGGATGTTAGAAACACATCCCCTGGACTGGATGATATTCATTATGAAATGCTGCGACACCTTCCCTCCCAAGGAAAGGTCTTCTTGCTTAACCTGTATAATCAGATCTGGAGGACTGATAGCTTCCCTGCTAGTTGGCGAGAAGCTATTGTCATTCCCATTCTGAAACCTGACAAAGATAAACTAAACCCCACCAGTTACCGGCCCATTGCTCTCACTAGCTGCGTATGCAAGCTATTTGAGAGAATGATAAACCGACGGCTAATGTGGTACTTGGAGCATAACAACTTGCTTTCCAATGATCAGTGTGGGTTTCGCCAATATCGATCAACTGTCGACCATCTTGTCAGGTTAGAGTCTATTGTTCAGAATGCATTTCTCCGGAATGAACACGTTCTTACTGTGTTCTTCGATTTAGAGAAGGCCTATGATACCACCTGGAGATATGGGATACTACGCCAGCTTCATGATTGGGGCATAAGAGACCACATGGCCCATTTTATAACAAATTTTATTAGCGATCGCTATTTTCGTGTGCGTGTTGGTGATCGTTTCTCAGAGCGTTATTTACAGGAGAATGGCGTACCTCAACGGAGTGTGCTGAGCGTAACACTGTTCGCTATTGCAGTGAATAGTGTTATGGCTTGTATTCGCCCCTCTGTGCAAGGTCTTTTATATGTTGACGACTTGACGATTGTCTGTAAGTCTGCGAATATCAACCTCGCAGCCCGGCAGATCCAGTTGACGCTTAACCGTCTTGTTGACTGGTCACACCAGACTGGTTTTCGTTTTTCACCAACGAAGACAGTCTGTGTCCACTTCTGCCGTAAACGAACTTGTTTCGTTGACCGAGATCTCTATCTTGGAGACAGACAACTCCAGTTCGTCGAGGAGGTACGATACCTCGGTTTATTATTTGATACCAAGTTAAATTGGCGTAGTCACCTTCGCCAAATTAAAATTTCCTGTACGAGAGCTCTGAATTTATTGCGTGTTTTAAGTCATCCCACTTGGGGTACTGACCGTACAACCTTGTTGCGCCTCTATCGCGCACTCATTTTATCCAAGCTTACTTATGGTTGTCACGCTTATTCCTCTGCACGCTTTTCAGCGTTACATACGCTGGATAGTGTCCATCATGCTGGAATTCGACTCTCCACTGGCGCGTATCGCACAAGTCCTGTGACCAGTCTTTGTGTTGATGCCGGTGAACCACCGCTCGAGATTCATAGGATGTCCTATGTGCTGAGCTATCTTGCTAAGATATCATCTTTGGCAAGCAACCCAGCACATACCTTAGTGGTATACCCAGTCCAACGAGCCCTATATGAACGCCGTGGTCACGCTACCCGACCACATGGCATCCGAGCGTCAGAGTTGTTGGAGAATCTGAATGGAGACCGCCCAACTGTCTGTCCTGTCCGTTTTAGTCTCCGTCCGCCGTGGACACTTGCCCGCCCACGGATTGATCTTTCTTTGTCAACCCTTAAGAAATCGGACACCTCCTTGATTGAGTTCCAGCAGCGTTTTCGTGCGATGCAGAGTCAGTACCCA
>JAGDQP010002213.1:41700-55038 GCA_022664845.1 Lepisma saccharinum
AAAAAAAAAAAAAAACTTGGACGATGATTATAAAGAAGCAGCTTACTTGTTTTGGACACACAATGAGAACCCGGAAAAGAAACGAAGGAAATTTTCTTCTGTCAAGTCGCAGTATAGATTAATTCAATCGAAAAACATCCTCTTTTTCTGCCTTTCTGCAGACTTTTGTTCTGCCTTTCGTTGTGACTTGTTTCAACACCATTCGCTTTCTCTTTGAACTTTGACCCGCCATAACCTTTTTATTTCTGGAGCTCTGCAGCTAGGATTTCACAGGTGTACTATACTCGTCACTAGCTTCAATTTAAGGTATCACTTGATGAGCATTTCGAGTCCTCACTTCGGGTACTTTACTTGTGAGTTCAACGTGACCAGCAAATTCACTATCGACCGCCATCACATGTTTATAATCAGCGGGCTTATTGATAGGCGTTCTATAAGATTGATCACCAATAATGAAATCTTTATATAGGTGCCATTTCTTGATCACGTTATTAACACACTTGGAACGAATCTCAAAATGTTCATTTTGGTTTTCATGTAAACAATAAGAAACTGAACGAAACAAGCAGTTGCCATCACCAATAATTGGAATCACTTCAAAGTTTTTGTACAGGGAGGGATCTGGATGACAACTGGTTTGAAATATATTATTGGTTAACTGCAGAGACAAAGCAGACAAATTACAAAATTCAGAATTCAACATGTGCTTAATTTTAGAAAGGCAATACGATTTTTGTGTGAAAATGCAGAAATCATAGTTAAAAATAAGAAAAATTGATAGAAATGTAATATAAGGAATACAATGGGGAGAACACTCAAACACTTCTCTTTCAGTTGAGATATGTCGGAAAGGAACGAAGTTTCTTGATAGCTCAACTACGTGTTAAGCTGAATATATATATATATATATATATATATATATATATATATATATATATAATATAAAAATAAGTTATCAAAATCGGTCCAAAAGAACCACAGGACGGACTGGGCAAAACTTAAGATACATATAGTACCTGAAGGAGAAGTATTTTAGTGTTTTCCCCTTTGTAATCGTTATGAGAAGTAGTTGAGACTTGACTAAGAGGAATGCGGTTTGTTGGGGGCTCATCTATGTGTTAAACCGGATATAAAAAAAAGATCAAAATCGGTCCAGTAGAACGGACAGATGGACTGGATAAAGAGAACCATCAAACGCTTCTCCTTGAGAGATGACGGAGATTGCGATTTATTCATGGCTCATCTACGTGTTAAGATGAAAAAAATTGGAGAAAACTCAAACATTTCTCCTTCTGCCTAGATTTGACGGAGAGGAATGTGGTTTATTGATGGCTCATCTACGTTTTAAAACATATAATTTGAGAAAATAATGATACAAATCGGACCAGTAGAATGGACGGGGGGACTGTACAAAGGGAGAACACTAAAACATATCCCCTTTAGTTGAAATTTGACGGAGAAGAATGTGGTTTCTTGATGCCTCATTTACATGTTAAGCGGGACATTAAAAAAAGAAAACGTGTGATCAAACTCGGTCCAGTAGACCGACCGGACGGACTGTACAAAGGGAGAACACTCAAACACTTCTCCTTCAGTTCAGGCTTCACGGAGAAATATGCTGTTTCTTGATGCTTCATTTACGTGTTAAGCCGGATATTTTGAAAAACGAAATGATCAAAATCGGTCCAGTAGAACAGCCGGACGGACCGGACAAAGAATAACACTCAAACACTTCTCCATCACTTGAGACTTGACAGAGAGGGATGCGATTTACTTATGATTTATCTACGTATAAAGGCTGCCAATTCTAAATAAATAAAAAAAATAGATTGAACAAAATCGTTCCAGTAGAACGGCCGGACAGACTGGACAACATTTGTGAGAAAGATAATAAATATTCCCCCATAAAGAATGCATAGGGGAGAACACTCAAACACTTCCCCCTCAGTTCAAGCTTGACAGAGAGAAATTCGGTTTATTGATAGCTCATCTATGTTAAGCCGGATATTAAAGAAAAAGAGTGATCAAAATCGGTCCAGTGTAAAGGCCGGACGGATTGGCCAAAGCTTTAGCAAAGTTTTTTAATATATAGATTACATCGTCTTTCTTTCACCAACGAAGTACAGTGGAGAATACTCAAAGACTTGTCATACAGTTCAGACTTGACGGAGGGGATTGCTTCTTCTTGATGTCTCAGCTACGTCTTAAGTTTGATATTTAAAGAAGATTAATGATCAAAATCGGTCCGTAGAACGTGTTAATTTGGATATTTTAAAGTATAATATTTTAAAAAATAGCATTTTCTTTAAATATATAGATGATCAATATCGGTGCTGTGTAGAACGGTCGGATGGACTGTACAAAGTTTGAGAGGGGAATAAATAAGCGAGAACACTCAAACATTTTCCCTTCAGTTGAGATTTGACGGAAAAGAATACGGTTTCTTGATGCCTCATTCCCATGTTAAGCGGGACATTTAAAAAAAATGAATGATCAAAATCTATCCAGTAGAACGACCACACGGACTATACAAAGGGAGAACACTTAAATAATTATACTTCAGTTTTCACTGAGAATTATGCGGTTTCATAATGCTTAATTTACGTGTTAAGCTGGATATTAAAAAAAAAGAATGATCAAAATCAGTCCAGTAGAACGGCCGGACGGACTGTACAAAGGGAGAACACTCAAATGCTTCTCCTTCAGTTCAGGCTTGACAGAGAGGAATGCGGTTTCTTGATGGCTCATCTACATGTTAAGCCGGATATTTTGAAAAAAGACATCAAAATCGGTCCAGTGTAAAGGCCGGACGGACTGGCCAAAGCTTTAGCAAAGTTTTTTAATATATAGATTACCGAATTCCAGAATGTCGAGATTTCGGAATTTCGCAATTGTAGAAAGTGAAAATACTATACTCAAAAATATGAAACATAACATAAAAATTTGACAGGGTTGTAGGAAAGAAACCGTACAAATCCACACTTTCACTAATTGAATAATGGAAGTAAATTCGAAAATTTTCATTGCCATTTTCTTTTTAAGTGTGTTAAAAAAAATTGTTACAACGAAACTCCGGGGTTTCGGAATATCCTAAGTTTAATCCACTATTTTCAACTGATATGAGTATCATTGTCATCGAACACTGGACATTTCAGTCATGTTTCTATAGAATGGGTTTGTCGGTGTGTTCATGTTAGTTCAGTGGTAGAACGCGGGATTCCTACTCGTCAGGTCTTGATTTCGAATCCAAGAGAGACCTATTCTTTTTCTTTAATAGTAGAATTCCACACAAATATGATACAAGGAGTGGTTACTACGAGAAACATTTTCAGAAAAGTTTAGGTAGCTTTAAAAGGGCTGTTTTGGGAGTTTGGGTGGGGAACACTAAATATTGTTGTCAAAGATTCTTTTGCATTTATTACACGTTCCATTCTTCTGGCCATGGAATCTATTAGATGGTTGACAAATTTATCTCCTTCCCCTACCTCCAACCATCCCTCGGAAACACGGTCCCACAGGTCATCCCGAGTCCTTGGTGCATCTGCCTCAGGCCAACTGTCCCTTAGAGTACGCTTCACCTCTGCCCACATATTTTCCATGGGATTGAGATCTGCTCCACAAGGCGGCCAGTCAATTAAATCAATCTCAGGCTGCCTTGCGAACCACTCCTGAACCACACGGGAAGTATGTATTGGAGACTGGTCTTGCTGGAACTGAATAACACCATGAGGCTGAAGTACTTGTACTGATGACACCATGATGCTACTCATGATGTGTAAGTACTGAGCACTGTCCAATTGCCCTTCAATTCTGTGTAGCTGTCCTGAAGCGCGACTGGAAATCCAACCCCAACATGTAATAGGTACACGACCACTGCGATTACTAGCAGCCACATATCCAGGGTCATATTGGGTGCCCCTCGGACGATACTCATATATTTGATGTCTTGAATAAGGATTCATCTGAAAAAGCCACGTTTTCCCAGGTGCTATCCACATTCGCATGTGCAAATGCGAGACTGTAAATTTTGTGTTCGTCTGAGAGTTTATCCTTCATGCCAGCAACACGACCACGTATTCCAATCTCACGAAGCTATCGGAGCGCTGTTTGCGTACTACCAGGAAATTGGGAAGCTTCCCTTAGCTGTCTAGATGTCCTTAGTAGGTCTATCCGGACTTCGTTTATTAATATCGCATCTTCCACTTCGGTAGACATATGAGGACGACCAGGAGATCGTAAATTGCCAGTCTGACCTGTAGTACGATATTGCCGAATCCATCACCTGGCTGTAGCGGCCGAGATATCCATTCGTCTCGCAGCTGCAGTTGCAGTATAGCCTTCTAACCCCCACAAGGTGATTACAGCTGAACGTCTGTCCATGATCAGGATTGTTTTGAGCTGTGAGCAGCAAGGAAACAGATAACAGCGGGTAACTGACTGGGATTGGCTAATTGCAGGGCACGCCCTTGTGGGGAACGGTTTGGTTAAGATTCGCGCAAGGGATCTGAAAATGGCGCGAGAAATATAATAAAAATTATAATAGTTTTCATAAATGAATTTTCATAAATAAGTAAAGCTACTTTAATAAAAAAAAGTTGTTATAGTACCTTTGCACGTATAAAATATACATTCTGGATTAACCTAGAAAAATCTTCCAATGGCTAGCTCTGTTACGGAAACAACAGACGGGAATAAATCCAATTTAATCTTCCTTATCTAAAATCACAAACGTATAAATTGGTCCACTTAGCGTGACTCAATCTGCTGCTGGTGCTTTAATAAGACAAATCTTTGGCAACATTTCTCTACTTGTAAGAGTAGCTCGTGGTTGAAACCTTTACTTCCTAAACCAATATTACATGAACGTGGGTTCGATCCCTGGTCAGGTCAAGTATTTTTTCTTCTAGTTAATAAGACAATATAATTTATCAGATGACAAAAGTATAGAATTTACCAGCAAGAGAAAGCGAGATAGGAAAGCATTTCAGACCAATGGAAAGAACTTCTGTCTTCTTTACTGAAGAACAGTTTATGAACTTTGGGGATAGTGATTTTGGTGTATGGCACCTTCATCCGACTTTCGATATAACAACATTTACTTAATTTGTATTGAATTTTCACATATGCCGACGTTTTGTCAACACCCACCACTTCTCTGAAGTTATATTTTAAACATAATAATTACTTATGTCCTGAAATGCTTGTATGGATAAATAAAAAACTTATTATTTTATCTAATTATTCACGCTTTGAGGAATGTATCATTACATAAAAATAAATTTTCCAGAACGGGATTCAAATCCACGATCTCACGATTAGAAAAAACGCGTTCTACCACTGAGCTAACATGAACACATCTATTTATTCATTTCTGATAGAAATTCTTCTGAAGAAACATGGCTGACTTTTCGGTGTTCAAGACAATGAAATTCATATACATTGGAAATGCTGTTGTTTCTCTCTTCTTTCTTTTGTTTATTGTACTACGAATGTGAAAACTCAATTTGCTGTCTTCACTTTCATTGCAAATGTGCTTTTACGTATGGAAACGTATGTGACAAAACGGTCACGTCGTCAGATGTATGGATGGTTTCGAAATACTTGATCATTATGTATTTGAATGAATGTTATTTTTTTTTTAAATAACATTTGAACGTGTCTTATTGCACTTAAAGATGAAAAAAATCATCTGCACCTTTTTATCCCGATTGCGAAGGTTCATCCTTCCTTCCAGGGCTCGAACATGGCATCTTTGATTTACTGTTTCCGAAGATACCCGAAGTTGGACTTAGAGAATTTTCAGCTGAAAATTGCCGTAATCAATGCGGTCATCCTTTTTGGAATGTGGTGTACAAATTGTTTTAAAGCTCCTTAATAACTTATTCCATTATTCATCAATTTTAAGTCCTGAGTTCCAGTTCATCACTGTTTCACCTTCCCTTTCTATAAATCTGGCTTCTTTTCATTTTCTGACAATTCTATCTTCCTTCCCAGCGCTTACACTTTACTCCAATCCGCTAAACGTCCCGTGTCTCTTAAATCTTTATAGATAGCATTTCTATCCCTTTCCAACCTAACATCATCTTTATGTTATTTTATCTGCTCTTAATCTCTTTCCCGTTTTCCCCACATAGCACATTTCAGAACCACAGCATTCTATAAATTACTCCTTTTCTCTCCATCATTCCCTTCTGTTCTTTTCTCTTTGCTTCTGTCTTATCACTTCCAGTAGCCTCTTTCATCCTTTCCTGTACGTTGAAATACCTCCCATCTGCTTGAGCATTCTCTTTGTGACTCCTGTTTTTTCTTTATTTTCTATTCACCACCATAGTTTCTTCTCTTCTTCATTTCTAGTTTCTTCCGCTTCATGCCTTTCCTCTATTCCATGTTTATTGGTCTCTCGATCTTTACTTCATCCTCCTCTTATCATACTCATTTTTACTTAACTGCTCATGAAAAACTTCTATGCCTTTCTCTACTTTTTCTTTTTTGCTGCAGACTTGCCTAATTCTTTTTTCCATGTTGTTTCTGAAGGTTCTCTTCGTCGAGTAATCCACATAGCGTGGCAATAGTTCCCGGACGCAGAACTTTTCTGGTACCATTCCGTGTTTTTCTTCCTTTCCTTGCTCTTTATCCTCTTATCTAAGAATACTATGGTATTATCTTTTCCACTTCCAACTCGAGTTCTATGCATTTCTCCTTATCTTCTATTTATTTTACAAATTTCTTCAACTGTCTTTGTGTGCCCTTCCATATACCTAAACAATCATCAACATATCTACTAAAAACACTAACTTTTTTTATTTTTGTTCGTTCAGAACGGCAAAATTACTCGTTTTTAATATAATTTAACGAAAAAGTCCCGCACTGTTGATAGGGAATATAATCTTAGATAGGAATGTGCTTTCAAACTTAGGATTGAGACAGAAATAATAGAAGTACCGAAATTTTGTATGATGTCAAGAAGGCTCAAGAGGAAATTACTGGAGCTGTAAGACGATTGTGTGTACATAAAAATGGATTGTACTTTGTGGAATGGTGGATAGTTAAGATCACAGCAATCACACAATCTTAGGAAGAAATGGCATGGATATCATTTTTGGAAATTGGCGTCAGAGATTACATTATCAGCAGTACAATACCAAACATTATAATGGATGGAGGAGTAAACAAATTTATGGAAATAAATATAGAAATCATCCGTATGTACCTAAAGACGATGGAAAACAAAATATTTCAGACAGCAATCGGGAGCATAAGGTAAATTGGAAAAACTTCTGTACAGATTGGAAAGGAATATCAAAGGACATTCAACTGATGCAAAAGGCATTATGTCAAGCTGGTTTGATAGAAGGTACACTGAGTAAGAGTATGGAGGAGGAAAGAAACACAATAATGACAAACAATCAAACATCAACAATGATCCATTAGTAATTAAGCAGGCGGAAACAGCAGCAATATTGACGTAAGTGAGAAGTCTGAAATACTGATGTCAACTGTACAGGCCCACGTCAACAGAGATTGAACCAAAGATATATATAGATAAATTGGATATCGACACAACTTTGAAGAATTTAGGATTTGGTCGATATTTGAATTATCCCGAAATTGTGTCAAAGAAAAACATATGGAGTATTTGGTTAGAAAAATATCTTGTACAAGAGATTGGTAATGACATATAGAAACTTTTCGACGCGTTAGTAAACAGTGTAAGCGGATTATCGAATAAAAAACCATAATTATGTTAAATTATATAAATTAATTGCCTAAAAACAGATTTCATTTTTTATTTAAATTTTTATTTTAAATTAGAGGATTAATTGAAAACGCGTGTTATGAATAGTAGTATGTTAAGTTAAATTGTTGGAAATAATGTTCTTATTTCACATTTTGATCATGAGGTTGTTAGTGTGTGAATAACGCATCCTTGTTTTTTTCTACCGTCCCTGACGGAGTCGGGCAAACAATACAGATTTCTGATTTGAGAAATTAATAACTTACTATGCTACGCATTAGCAGTCGGTTTTATGGTCCAAATGCTACTACATACTAATCTGACTCTATTGGAACGAGAAACAGGAGTTTGGACACTTCATCGACAAATCAAAACTAATTCAGGTTAACTAAATAGTTATTGTGTAGATTTGTAATTTATATACATTGAAGTTATCTTCTTATCGATGAGAGTGAGCTAGATAGGCTGATAAGACTCTAGAATTTAAACGATGGGTCTTTCCTACTATAAATCACGGGCAGTGACTGCGCTCCCGACAAGTATCAGATTAGTTTCCAGTTCAATCATTAAATAATCAACATCTACTCTTTCCCTCATGACTCTCCTCCATTTGTTCTGAGAAAACGTCTGGCTCTACAAGTGACAGAAAATAGGTAACGAAGCAACCCTCCGCCAAATGGCTACAGGGAGCCTCCAGGAAAACTGCAAACCAAAATCCTCATACAAGAACTTTACGTACATGTAGCCCTGAAAATCAGCAAAAGAGCACTCCGTTTTCTTGTGAACATATGGAATTGGTCCTTTCACAAGTGAATTCGTAAATTCATAATGACTCCAGACAAGATTAAGATAATACAGATTGTCAGTCTCCAGCAAGTGATTGTTAAAGCAAATTGTTTTATAGAGGTTGCAAGTTAAAGAAGTAGCCCAGGAGAATTTTAAGCAAGATTTTAAATAGAGCATAGAGAGAAAAAACACATACATAGTCAGCACTCTGCTTGGCCTCCTTCCCATGTTGTGGTCGACTCTCGTATACCCTCCTCGTAGGGCATAACCGAAGTTTGAGAATTCTTCAAATCCATTTCACCGAATATTTTTTTAAGTCTCGTCGCGACTAAAGATCTCTACGTCCGACATAGCAGCACGGAGACTGTCAAAAGTAACTTTCCCTAACTGCAGTTGTTGACTGCATTTCGCAGCATTTCTCGGCCTAACCTACTAGCTGTCTTACATATAGCAAACTGTGTAACAATGGGGATCTCATGGCAGCATAAAGGAAATTTAAAAAAATAACCATGATGATAACAGGATAAATGGAACGGGTATAGCAGTTGAAAATAACAGCCTATCAGCCCATCCTTTCTCATTCTGTTGCAACTTCGATCCGGGTACTTGCTTCTCTGCGCCGCTTAGCCTGGCCGGAAAGAAATAATCCAAACACGAACAGCAAAATTGACAATGGTTTACCGTTAGTCGGCAGATTTCGAGGTCGTCATACTCAAGTGCCCCGACAAATTTCCAACTCTCATGCTCTTTTCGTAGCTTTTAGCTTCCTTACCAAAATACATAGTTTCAATAAAATATACAATTTTCACATTAATCCAGTAAACAGATGCAAATAAAATTATACACATTTTTATACATATAGTAAAAGTTAAGAAGAAATATAAGAAAGACTAATGCTGGCCATCCTAAGGAAGAAGGAAAGAAAGGAATTAATTAATCAACAATTTACATAATATATCTTTAAATAATACATATGGTATGCAGGTATATAGTCTGTAAGCTGTCAGCGAAAGTATTTGCTTTCTCTGTATCAGTATTTGGGTTGAGTTCTCAATCAAAACTGGATATGTAGGATTGCTGTATTTTCCAATCAGTCTGTTGAAATGCCGCCAGAATTTTGAAGGAACTCTCTCTTCCGCCAGATGGTTGGTAGTATTGACCCATGAACGTTGTTTGTATGTCCGGATATAGTTTTGAACCATGCGTAGATATTGCCGATGAAGACGCAATGATTCAATCGACCTGGAGCGTATGTATTCTTGATATGCATTGCGACAAAGTTGTATGATATGTAGATATTGTGGAGGTAGTTTTGGTTTAAATATGTTTATGGTTGTACTAGGTATATTGTCTTTGCTGCTTCGTTGTATGACTGTGGTGAGTTTTGTGATAGTATGGTCTATGGTGTTCAGATCCTGTGGTGCTGTTATTTGATCTACATATTGTTCGAGGTCAGACTGATATTTTCCCGTTTGCCTTAGCATAATTAGGTATTGTACGACAGTTAATTGGCTTGGCAACTTGCCGATTTTGTACCTTTAGGTCGATCTTGACTGGGTCGTGATCGCTTCCTATGGAGTCAAGTACGGTGATATTGATGTATGGCGTCAGCGAGGAAGAGGCTATGATGGCATCTGATGTGGTATTACTGCATGGTCTAGTAGCTCTGGGTATGTGGCAGAGTTCACCCTGTGTGTGCAGGCTAATATGGTCTATGAACTTTTGTTTCACACCGGCATTGCGACTGTGGATATTGATGTCGACCATAATATAGTGCCTGAAATTGTTGTCTATATGTGTGAAAAAGCTGGGTGGTATAGGTGCATGGGGTCTTACATATATCGTGGCAATTGTGATAGGTTTTGCCTTGAAGCCTGTGGTGTCGAAAGTTTTGTTAACCATCTTTTTCATTGGTGTTCGATACTCAGAAGGTTCCTCAAACGCGGAAAGTTTTCTCACAGTATACTTACGTTAACATCAGTTGCGTCTGATGTAATTTTATTTATGTTCCTACTCAGCAGAGAACCCCCACTTTCCACCAAATCACGCACATATTCACGCACATTTCTCACAACGCACACGGTTTGTTTCTTCATTTTTGACCCGCTCCCGATCGAATATTCTTTCTTCTTTCTTGGCGTTGTTTCACCCTGGCGGCTGGGACCTGCAATGTTATTTTGATGTTTTTCTGGAAGAGAACTTTCTTGTAACCATGGACGAAAAAAGCCTGCCATTTTGACATATCACGTGCATTTTGCAGGAAATTAACGCCGACTTTCTGCAATCAATCACGCTTAACCTAATATCACGAAAAACGGCCCTAGTCAATTCACTTCATACATCAAGCAAGAACTGAGCTTCAACTTTGTAATGACGGGGCTGTTCTCGAAACCAAATATATCTTTCTTACGAAACCAAATATATTAATACGTACCTAATCTCTGAACTTGCCGGATATACTCGAGTCGATTAGGCTATGATTAAGTGCCCGCCCTTACAAATAAAAAAAAATCAATTTGAAATTGGAATTAGCAACCTTGATAAGTATCTGCTTTGGTATTTACTAATGCTAGAAAATTTACTTCTTCGATCATCTACTGAACTTTTAGCGAATAATATGTACGGGTTTATAAGAAATAAGAAAAAAGGAATATCCTATTAATAAGTTGAAAATCTAGCACTTGTGTTCGTTAATCAGTCTGAGTAGTTTTTTTTAGCATTTAATAAATCTGATGGCCGTTCACCATAAGTCAACCTTTTCAACTATGTCGGTATTAGCTCATTTACGCTTGTTCTAATTATTCGAAAAAGCAGTTTTTTCATTGAGTAATTACCAATTATTACTTTGTGGCATCTCTAAATTTGGTTGCCCATACACCATTAATTCTTATCTTTAACATTCGTTTGCCAGAAACTAAATTCCTAAAATTAACCTCTCATAAAAAAACGCCTCTAACGAAAACTCCATACGAGATTTTTACATGCAAGTCATCAGATTCTCTGTTAATTTTTTACCAGGATACCACCATAATAATATATTCGTCCTTAAATACCAACTGGGATACCTCCATACACAAAATAACAAAATGCTTTCTACCAATCAACTTGTTCCAATGATACCTCCATACGCAAAATAACAAATTCCGTTTTACAATTTTACTTGTCTCAGTGATACCTCCATAATAAAATATTCCTCCGAAAATACAAAACTAAATATCTCCATACACAAAATCTGTTTTATCAATCTACTTGTTCCAATGATACCACCATACACAAAATTGACAATTTCGGCTACCTTTTTTCTATCGTTCCACCTTAACGAACACTAGTTTCCCTCTGATTCTGAACCCTGGATACTTCCACTACTTCTATCCATTACCTACAACTAACCAGTACAGATACCTCCACACACAAAATACAAAAATCCGTTCTACCAATCTACTTGTTCCAATCATACCATCATACACAAAATTAACAAATTCCGCTACCTCTTTTCTATCATTCCACCTTATCGAACACTAGTTTCCCGCTGATGCTAAACCCTGAATACCTCTACTACTTCTATCCATTACCTACAACTAACCAGTACAGATACCTCCATAATAATCACTTTCAGTATGCGCCATGCTTTAATTAAAGGGGTAAACCACGAAAAACACTTCTTTTACCACCTCTTTCCTCTACTTCAAGAGAGAGAGAGAAAAAACTAAAAATCCTACCCCACTACTGCATGTCTACTCCAGATTCCTCAAAAAAAGATTTCCCACCAAAACCATTTTCCATACACCCTCTACAGCAGTTACCCGGCTACACCAAGTTATACCATCTACACACAAGAAAAAACATAAGGAAATCATTACATGCACATAGATACTTGCACATAGAAAAAAAACACTGGTTTCTGGCTCTGTTCAACATTTTAAACTTCTTTTTGTGATATCATGCTCACGAGAAAAGGTTCTGTAATCTTACCACACAAAATATCTTATTTCAAAAGAAAAAATAAGATAAAAATAGGGAGGACGCGAACATCATTTTGCAGAGCTTAGTAGCCTTACTTCTTACGAAAATAGATACTTCTGTCCTATGTTTCTTTTACTAAAAATCGAACACTTTCTTTCTTTCGTTAAGCCCTGTTTCCGAGTCGGGAACGGTTACATACCTTAACTGCCTCCCATCATTATCAGACACACTCTGATGGCGTGGACAAAACCGGTCGCGCTGGTCGCTTTCTCTTGACTCCCTTTCTCCTCGCGCCCGTAAACTCGAGGCCACAGACTGAAAATCGATGCAGAAATTGATTACGATCTTTTGATCTTTATTTTTTAACTAAAGCAAAAAAGTAACAACAACAAAAATTAAAACAAGTGACTACAATAATCAGAGATAAGTAAACTCGATATGTCCTTTAAGCATATTGATTCAGTCATTCCTATGTACCTATAGAAATTAAATAGAAATTAGAACACATATCACATCTTTCATTTACAAATACAATTCCTTAGTTTTAATAGTTTAAGCTAAGTTTGATGTGCACATCATTTCTAACCAAATACTACGGCCGGCCGACCTAAAATAAAAAGAACATTTATATAAATAAAACAATAAAGTATAAAATTATAGATTAAAATTATACGAAGTAATGACATAGTCATTACAACTTTTATTTCCGTTCACGCCCGCCACTGTCAAAAATGCGATACCCCCCACGGGTGAAAACGTGGACAAGAAAACGGCCCTGCTGGATGACTCACAGGAGAGAGCGAGACACCTCTCTTTCAGATGAAGACAGACTCGGGCAGATCTGGAATTCTTTG
>JAGDQP010002213.1:55438-108169 GCA_022664845.1 Lepisma saccharinum
CAGAAAATAGTGTAGACAAACGAAATGTACATCTTTCATAATTTTTCAACAAGAAACCGTGAGCTAGACTTCTACGATAATAGCAACGGGGTTGGTTACACTGCTAAGTAGAGGGTAATTTACTGCGGAATCTCACAGCATGAGGGAAGGGGGGCGAAGAACCACTTAGAAGCCTTCGAGGGAAAAGTTGGTTTAGCTTTTGAGACGAATATATTCAATCAAATATCGCATGAGACCTCTTCCGAAGGGAGGAATTGGTCTATTCCCCGCACGCTGACCAGACGTGTCTGGAGAACCGAAGCGCTCAACTTTGATTGCCATTCTTTTTTTCACATCAGCTCCCCAATTGCATCACGATCCTGGTTGGGCACCGTTCCAGACCCTCCAGCTTTGAAAAAGTCTCTTGGGGGAGCCGGAAATCGAAGCCGGGTCTCCACGGTCAGCAGTCAGCGACGGTAACTACTAGACCAGTGGAGAGAGAGAGTCATATTTTTCAATAGTAGGTTACTAAATCATACCAATTATATTAAATCTTTCATATTAAGCTACTTCATAAACATCACAAACGAAATGACTTCGAAATAGGCTTCTTAGCTGCTAGTATATACCCTTGTCACTTGCATGAAAATAGTTTAAACTTCTGCCAAATAAGAAATGTTCCGATTTTCTATCTCATCTTGATCGAAACATCTTCTAGAGGGGAGAAATTTATCCCTGGCAGGGGCGAAAAACAAATTTGTCAGAGTGGGACATTTATTTGCCAGAAGGGAAATCCCGGGCATCCCTCTGTTAATTCTCACACTGCTTGTATCTGGTGTGCTAACCATACAGTCACACAGTCACATTCTGTTTCAATACAGAATTTGGAAAACAAACTATTTTGTTAATGAAAATGCATAAAGAAAACAGGGTCAATGTAGAGACCGCGTATCGAAGCCGGGTTCTTCAGCTGCACGTTGCATGCCAGCAGTGACGCATTTGAAAGGGGGCTCCGGAACCTCTACAAACTCAGTTTTATGGAAAAACCTTATAACTGTAAGCGTATGCCAAGACACACCTTGGACCTCCCCCGAAAGCCCTTGGACCCATCCCAAAACCAACGTCTAGATACGTGCCTGCATACCAGCGGTTATCTGCCTTTGAACTGTCGCCGCAACAACCGATTTCTCTTACATATTGGATATTCCTGTGACCTGGAATTCCAGAAGTATTCCTCAATTAAAATCATCACGTAGAGGGGAGAGACTTGGCATTGTATATCAACATTGATGGAATGGTTAACGGTTTGAATCACCCTCACCCTCTTGATAAAACCTTTCCATTGATTTTCATGGGACTTGTTTTACTGGTCTTATGTCTCTGAGAAGTAGAATATTCTAGTTCTGCTTACTCGAAATCTTCCTTGGTGGTTATTTTGACTCTTGTAGAGTTTTAGTTTGTGAAATTTCTTCAAATATACGAGTATAATATATGATTAATAGTTTGCTATATAAATCACAGTATGCCAACGGGAAATTCTACTGTTCGTGTGTAAAATATTGCATTTCTTTAAAACAGTGTGAGTCAAAGAAAACACGACGAAACAGTAGGCAAAAACAGAAGTTAAAAATTACGCTCCAGAGAGACATAAGACTAGTAAAACAATTCCCATGTAAATCAATGGAAAGGTCATACCAAGATATGGCGGGGGTGATCTACACCGTTAATCTGAGGTCACAGGAATATCAAATATGCAGAGTCGTTGGGACGATAATTTAATGATACGACATCAGTCACCTCGCATGCAACTGCGGGTCTGGATTCGATTTCCCGTCACTGGAATGACTGGCTTATCGCTGCACCTTCTACATGATGCCATATAAAGGTCATCTGTAAAAGGAAGTGAATTGTTCAGTATTATCTTCAATTAGATTCTACAGTATATTAACATGATCCTATCTATCTATAAATTTCTTTATTTATAAATTCTTAATTCTTTTGTTTACCCCGTTTCTTGTTAAATGTATAATTATTATAAGCAGCTGTCCATGCACAACTATATTAATTTCTTCTAACAGAATCGTGTTTTCTATAAATGAAGTGCTAGTACTCTGTAGTTACTTTAAGTTAATAATGTTATTTATTTGACAAATCATGGTAAAAATCATATCTATATTTAAAAACTACTAACTACACAAAATAATACACTACGTATCGCGTGTTACACTTACTTTACAAGAAAGCACGCACTAAAATATGTGTTTCAATTGGCTACTCACCCTAATCGCAAGCAACGCCAGCGGGATTGAAAATGAGCCTTAGGACTCATTTACATGCAAAAATCTTTGTTGGTTGTATTTTTGGAAATATCCCCCAATCCTGGTATATGAACGGATGTAAAATACGGTTCCCTACATTCTGAGAAAAAAATCCCCCTCTCTGGAAATTGTACAAATCGGAAACTGCTAATTTCACTAACGTTTCACTTCAGTTCACCTCTATTTGATCCACTACTCACAATTCTAGAGTGTTGGTAGTCATGCAAACTATAAAAACAACCACGTTAAGTCAAGTTCAACAAAGAAAGTAATCAACATTTACAATTTCTATGAGTAATTTTTATTCAGTTGGTCGGCAACGCTGATCCGCCATCTTGTTTTAGCTCACCAACGTATATTGTGTTAAATTACACACGGGGCAGGCCAGTAGTGTTAAATTACACATGGGAGAGGCCAGTAGTCAGGCCGCTGGCCGGGCAACAAATTTAACTCATCCTCTGTGTGCTTATGAACTTGTGTGCGAATTGCAAAATGGTAGTTTTGTAACAGCTGTTTGTTATTAACTCCATTAACGATGAGAGAAATCATTACATATGCCGACTCCAGAAGCCAAGGGGTATAAGTGAATTTTTAAATTTAAGAAAAGGTTGGAGATAATCTTTTGTATATAAGCCGAAATTTATGTGACACAATATTGTCATATTTTTTACAAATAAATCTTAATGTGTTCATGTACAAAATATGGCAATTTTGCGTGACATTTATTTCGGCTACAACATTTTTATTTCAAAATGCATTTATACCTCTTGACTTCTAGAGTCATCATAATTATATTAGTTTGTTCATACTGTTGCTTATCCATACTACTGTTCACGACCAAGTTCTCGATAAAAGCATTTTGATTCAAACTCAAGTGATACCAGGTTGCTCAACTAGATTAACAAATACTCAAATTTTAGTGGGAATGTATCTCATCAGCAAGTGCCAAACAACAAGCGAGTTCATTTTAGAAATGAACTCCAGTTTATTGTCCTAAATGTCGCGGACTTCTCGATAGTATATTTTGTTAGTTAAAAGTTACCTTTGCAGATGTTGAAGTTTATAATTGCAGTTAATTTAATCTACCGAAGTTAACTATCGGTTATATAATACGTGTCAAGAAACCAAAATAAAATAATAAACAACTTAAAGTATATGACTGTATCCTTTTATTGGTTTTATGTGCAATGTGATGATCTTTCTTGCGAAATCTATCAATAGAAATGCCCTACTGTTCGCCATTTTGCAATTTACCTTTAGATTATTCGTTACACAAATATGTCATTAATTAAAGATAACAGGAACATGTAAATTTTCTACACGGTTCACAGAGCTATAATATGCTTTAATTAGATACAGAAAAATATTTGGGTAAACAAAAGATGTAAGCAATGAATAAACAACATATTTCTTGTATTTGATATACAGTATGTCTGTCCTGCATTAGACGTAAACATACAAGCTATAGTCTATTTCCATTTCTTGAGTAATTCTTTGACCATTTAAACATCATGGTCACCTATTTTAACAGCTTTCAGTTAGTTTCCATAATACTGAATGCCTTCCAATTTACCTAATACAGCATCATAATGTAAATGATCACTAATAAACATGTCGTCCCAACATACGGAATAATATTCATATATCGATATTTGAAGACCACAGGAAAAAACGTGCTTTGTCCATTTTAATGCTTTTACAGGAGAGCGTCTTATAAGTTCATAATAAACATTATATAAATCTGATAATCAAATAAAGATTTTCTTGCAGTAGATGGACTATGCAGTATACACATTCTCTGCTTGCATAATAATTTGTTAGAAAGATCCTTCAAAGAGCAGATGGAACTCTCATTTCAATATAGCAAAAAATTGACAAAGTACTTTCTTTTCCTGTGGACTTCATTTGTTTTACTGGTGAATGTAGGGATGTAATCAAATTTTAGTTAATAACAGGAGTAAAAGGGAATTGCTGCAACAAAGAAAAATGTTGTTCCAGAAGGAAGAGCAAATATTTCAGACAAAAATCTATAACCATTGCCACTTGTCTTATACAGTGTCAAAGGGAGTAATTATCACTAAAAGTCTAATTTTTCCGAAGAAGTTACTTCTTCTAAGATCTCACCTGACTTTGAAATATTTAAGTTGTTTCAATTCTACATAAGTTTCTTCCTTTTTTAGAAAATAAATTTTCTGCTAGATTCAATTTCCTCTTAAGTGCAAGGCGACGCTTAGCTAGACTGCGTGTCTCAACTTTTTCACAGGTAGTTGTAATGCTCGTTCTTTATGTGATAGTCCATTCTGTTTATGAATATTGTGTGAACTTACTACTTGTTTCGACATATTCGTGCCTAGAAAAGAAACAAAGAAACAATATGATATTTATTTTTTACTTCTGTTCGCACAACCTAATTTCATACGAAGTGAAATAATAGTGAACTAGCTAATGATTATGCTGCAGACGAGAGAAATGTTTTAACAGAAAGTGACGAACAGCAAACAAAGCTGTCGACTCAGCAATAAACTCCCAAACTGTTAAAACTTGAATAACTTTCCAGCAACAGGCAATGAAAGGTCCATCGAAGCAGGGTTTAAAAAGTATGCAAAATTGGCGGGTCACGGACACCAATCAAATGATTTGGCCACATAGTGACACCTGGTGCCCAATTTTGGTCACCAGTTCTTTTCTCTAAATCGTAAAATTTACCTGAATCAAGACAGTGCCGCCACTCACCACCGTTCTGTATTTTATCTTCTGCCACGCATTTTCGGCACACCATCGTTGGTACTACAGCTTGGTTCGTACGCCTCCGCCACAGCTGTATGAGTGTGCAATAAAATTGGTCGTTCGCCGCCGCCGTTCAATCTCTCATTCACTGCAACGCATCGCCGTGTTCAATCTGCTTTTGTAAGTACTGTTTCTGGCAGACAGATGAAGCGCCAAAATGATGGTACATATGCATGTAATTTATGTTTAATGTCAATAAAACATATTATATGAGGCCATCAGTGAATACAAATGGCCACCAAAAAATTCTTCAAGTGGCCTCATTGGTCACCAAATTTTACAGAACTTTTTAAACACTGCATCGAAGTGAAGCCATACGATTGTACATGGATTATCCATCCTGTGTGGTTTTACCTGCTATTTTTTTTTTTTTTTTAGAATGAACTATATCACATGTTGATGCTAAAGGGTTATAGTACATATTTGATGAACAATGAAGTTGATTAACATATAAAGTAACCTAACTTGACATAACTTAAGTTTCTCGATTTCGGATCATTCTGTTGACTTCTGACTAAGATTATGGCAATACCGTACAGTTTTTTTAAAAATTCAGCTTCAATCGAAAGAGTTTGCATCGATCGTTCCTTGGGCTCCATGTTTCCAAACTTACTACTTAATATATGAAATCAGCAGGGGTGTTTTTCTATATACATATACATAATTCACAGCCATATTCAATCTACTACTGGATGAGATCTCTCCCTAAGGGAGGAGTTGGTCTACTACTTCCACGCTGACCAGATGAGTTAGGAGAGGAGAGTCGAAGCTCTCAACTGTGATCGCCACTGTATTTTATTCACAGCAGCTCCCCAATTGCATAACGAGTTAGTTGAACTCAGGTTAGATTCTCCCGTTTTATATTCCGTCCGTGTTTTGCGTTCTTATTTCTGCGTTAATTGTTCGTTCTACCTGTTTGTCTGCATTTGGAAATTCGAGATAATATTGCTTCCTTCCTACGAATTTTGGAAAGCTGATTCCCAGATTGGATCTGCCACCTGAGATTAGGTTTGCGGAACCTCAGACAGCCAAGGGACCAAGCGATGTTGTTTCATACACAGTTAAGATGAAATATCATTAATTAACTGTTCAAGACGTGGCCGACTCTAAACTAAGTAGATTGGTTCTAAAACGCACGATTCATTTTCCTTTAGTCGCAAAGCGCACGATATGCTGTATAATCGCAAATTACACGGTCGGAATACGTACGCACTCAATAGTAATGACAGTAAAACATAGTATTGTATTTCCGTGTTTTTCAAATGACTACACATTTTAAGATTTATTGTATATAATTTTAGTTTTACAGATTTTTTTTTTTTTTTTTTTTTTACAATATGTATTTTGAAGCAGTCATACAAAAATCTATTCGGCTGCCAACTTCTTCAGAATTAGTGGTTTTCATCAATTCCGATTCACTGCTCCAAATAAGGGTGATTTGAGACAGATTCCCTTCATCTCTATTTGGAACAGTGAGCTGGAACTGGGAACCGTGTACGCGGTAGGTTGATTTTCATACAGGCGCTCGCCGCCTGATTCGCTTGCGATTTACCTGAATAGCCAATTGAGTACATGTTCTATTTATAACAAGAGTTTCTATTGGCTACTCATAGATACCGTAATCACGCGTCGAGCGCCTGCAACAAAAGTCGACCTTAATCTGTATGTATTTGTTCTAAACGGGAGTTTGATAGTGATCACTAAGTGACACAATATCATCAGGCAAGCAACTACCAGTATGGTACCTTCAACTTGGGCCCCGGCCAGTCCCTCCCAATATCCTTTCCCCTACCGTATTCCAACCTAAGCCATAGATACATAATAAAAGATTTTTGCTAATAAATTTAAGACCACGATCATTCGTTTATGAGAAAGGTACATGCAAAATTGTTATCTTTCATCGTCGCAAGCCACCTAGAAAGTATAGAATTTACAGACTGCACTTTAGATAATACCCGGATCGTTGGAATCATGAATGTAAGCTCAGGTGAAACAAAATTATTTTAACGCGTACATGATTCACAAATCCGATTCACTGCTTCAAGTAGACGTGAATGGAATCTGTGATGTCATAGATTCAAGTCACAGACACTTGGAAAAGTGAATCGGAAATGTTTAAAACCACTTACTTTGAAAGATGATTTGTTAACCGAATAATCACACTTTAATTTGTAATTTAAATGATGCACAAAATGTTTAAAGTAATCCAAATTAACCCACCATAAAACTACCGCAATAGTAATTTATGAAAAATGTAAAAAGGTTGATTTAGGTTAATATTAAATCAGTATAGGACGAATATCAGTATTGGAAGATCAAATACTGTAGGGAGTTAGTAAGGAATGCATTAAATTCAGCCTACTACTTTTTATAAATATCACTACAGCCACTATATACCAGTGTGTGAAGTGCCTTTAGGTAGGGGTGGATTTTGGTCCTGGCCTAGCCGGGCCACACTAAAACTTTCAAAAGACCTGACCAGACCAGGCTAAATCTTACTGTAGTCTGATATACTTCAATTTTTAATGACCTTGTTTTAGCGTAAAGTGACCATATTTTTTTCCAGTGATTCCGGGAATAAATGCAACAATGATAAGTCACATCAGGCAAAGAAGATACTCATGAGGGAAGCTCTTGAAGAGAGTAAAGAACAATTATCTCAAGAGGAATCTTAAAGCCTTAAAATCCGAAACAGAATTTCATTGTTGTGTTTTCATCATGAATAATGTAATTCATTTTTTATAACAATAAAATTTTAAATATTTAAAAACATAACAATTCGAAATCTTTAAATTCAACATTAACAACAATGTTATAATGTTCTAAATATTCTTCGCATTAGTTGATTGTGTTATAAACTAAAGGTTTATGTGCGTGTTTCACGGGATTAATATTTTATTTATGTACGTTTCAAAGTGTTGGTTACTGTTGGTGATACTTGTCATAAATCTCGGCAAATGACTGCACACCAAATAAGAATTTCGAAATCGGGAAAAGGCAGTGAACGTTTTTAAAGCACCTGGTGTACCAAGTTGAGGTTTGTTTATCTCCACATTATGTGAAAATGGTGATCTTGTTCTGAACTTCAATATGGACGTTGGTCTCCTAAAGAAAAAAGTTAATTATTTTAAATGTGCTTCACCAATGACTTTATTTATTTAACAACGAGTATGTGGAGAATCTTTTATATTTCACAAATGGAAGCAGGCAACCGGTTCAAGATAATTCAATGTGGTTTACGAAAATCATTAGTAATGGATCTTAGTTTTCCTAACAGTTAATCATAGCGTTCACTCTGTTAACCTCGCAACTAGTGCTCATACAGATAGTATTGTAAGTTTGTGGAGAAGGCTGAAAGGATCACTCAACAGTTAGAATCGGTAGACACTCTTTCTAATTTACCTTGCTAATTTCAATTTTCTTAATTATTACATCTTAATTATTGTATGTTATGAGATTCAACGCGATAATATTGATCCTCTTAATAAGTTAATTGATATGTATAAATCTTATAATGTTTGTACTATTCGAAATAACATTCGTGATTAAAAATTGTGGAGCTACTCCATTATATTAACGTCGGTTCCAGAGGAACCGGAATCACCATCCATTTCTACTGATTCGATTCATTTTTAGAATCGAATCATTGGAACTGTATGGTGATTTCGGTTCCTCCTTGGAAAGAATTTTTATCCAATGTAATCTGAACTTAATAACTATGATATCAAAACTAATTAAACCGAATTTAGTTTAACACCAATTAATGAAAAATATAATTAAGATAAACGTGAAATTAAATTGAAAGTATTTTTTAAACGATAACAGGTTGAGCTCATAATGTAGATTAATGTGATAATCACCAAGAAAAGTGGAGGGTTAAAGTATCAATGATTTTATTAACAGGATCGATATTATCGCGTTTGCAGTTATTACGAAATATATAATTTGCAAGGTCGTCATTTTCACATAACTTTAAAACGAAAACCCTACTTGGTACACCAAACGTTTCTTAAAAACATCCATCATTTCTTCCTGATTTTGAAATTTTCATTTAAGATGCAATCCTTTGCTGATATAAATAAACAGCATCACTAACATTTGCTAATATCTTACAATATTTAAGAATAACACATTAAATCACTCGAACACGAACGCTTACTTTTTACGTTAACAGAAAATAATACGTTTCTCTAATAAGAAGATTGTTTAGAATGTAATTATGTTATTGTTTATTATGACTTTAAATATTTCTTATTGTTATGTTTTTAATATTTTTTAAAATTTATATTGTTATAAAGAAACGAAATAAATTCATTTATGATGAAAACAACACAATGAAACATAAAATTTAAATACTAAAAATGCATTTTAACGAAAACATTGTTTACTACATTGATTCTTACGTGTTTGAACGATTCTAAATAGCCGGAACTAAAATAATGTAATGTGATTCGTCCAAATGAACTGAACTGAGTATAATGGAAGTGTTCCAAAAAGTAATGTTTTTGAAATGAAAATTATTTACGTGAAGTGCAATTTCGTTATTTAATTTGTGTTGTTACGAATTGGGTTATTTCGATTACAAATAATAATAATTTATCATGGCTAATTGATGTTTTCATGACTGTTACATTCTTGGATGTTGTTCCTTTGAATGCATTTTATGGCCGGTGTAATCTTAGTTTTTTTTAAAAAAATGGTATTACATGATCCATCTTTGATTGTTTACGTTTAATTATACATTACCTTATGTTCGACTATATCCGGTTTTGTTACATCAATTGAGTTAAGATTACACTGGATAAAAAGTGCTTTCAATCGAGAAACCGGGGTCACCATCCAGTTCCAGTGAATCGATTCCCTGGGAACCGAAGTTATTATGATGGAGTTGCTCCATGAAAATAAATTAGATAGTGTACGCATCATAGGAGAAGGTATACGCTAAAGTGTAAGGTTAATCAGAGAGTATGCGGCGTATACATTCAATACAGCCGTGGTTCCAACTGAAATATTACTAAAGGTTGGCCATGGAAGAATTTCTCCTATTGTACTATCCAGAAAGTCTGGGACATTACCACAACAAATGTAATAATTTATGTATTTCAACCAAGTCTCTACCGAGGGAAAGTATGTACCCGTGAAGTTCTGTAATTACAATTTTGAATTCCTTTTCTTGTTCTACGTACTCGTTTTCAACAACTATATATCCCACATTTTAATTCAAATATGTTTTAAAATAAGTTTTTTTTTTTTAATTTTAGCTTTTAAATTCGAGATTTTAAGCTCTGCACTTTAATTTTTTTTCGTAAATAATAGCTCTTCCTAACAGAGGTAATGCGAGTAACGAAAATACGAACGTCTTATAGCTTTCTTTTGCCGATGAAAAGTAACGCCCAGTAACGCCTCTAGCGTTTGACAAGAGGGAACCCATTTTGCCTATTCAAGTCAAAAACGTTATACTAAGATAGACATAGCAATGGCGCTGTTGTATCGACGAAACCGGAAGTTGCGCATTCTGCCATGTTATGGGTATGTGTGTTTATAATAACAGGATAGTGTGAGAACTATCGTGAAAATAACTGCAAATTCAGTTATAAGTATACCATTCTAATTATGGTGACGTCTTGTTCTGCTACTAACTGTACCAACCGCGCCAAGAGTGGCAGTGGAATTACATTTCATAGGCAAGCATACAATGATTGAATTATTTAATACAGCCGTCCTGTACCTCTTTCTGTACCTCACACTGGAATCGTGCATGAATTTTTAGATTTTGATAGGGTTTTGAAGTAAGAAAAGCAATTGGCGGTAAAAGTCCTCTCATTATAAGGCTATTGTGTATTAGTAATATCCAAGTGTGTTGATAAACATGTATTATGTGGAACAAATGTATTACGTGACTATTTTGCTAGCTGATTGCAACCTGTACTGTACGTAAAATAATCGAAAGATAGTGTCTTTAGGAAGACTGTAATTGTACAGAGTAAAATTTACCTTATCCACTCCAAACTTCTGCCAGCTACTGACCAATATTATGTCTCCTGTTCCTTTGACAAATAAGGGACTCGTTCAATTAATGTTACTATAGGACAGGCAAAATACAATAGTTAAATCGTCTTCACTGATGTAATAAAATATCAACATTCTAAAATATTACATACATTATTATTGTGTTATTTACGTTGTATTAAATTAGTTTACTTTTAACATCGGAACAATAAGAGTTTTAACGTGTACACGGTTCACAGTTTCGATTTTTTGCTTCAAGTATCGGTGATATAAATCTGTGATGTCAGTGATTCAAATCACCGATATATGGAGTAGTGAACGGGAAATATTGAAAACCAGTTACTCTGAAAGTAACAGAGTAGTATTAACCTAACAGTCACACTTTACAGGTAATTTAAACGGTGCATAAAATGTTTAAAGTAATCTAATCTAACATTAGATAGGGTTTGGGCTGTTGGGTATTTTATATAAGGAGAAGAAAATTTAGAAAAGTAACTGAATCAAATGAACTGTGTACGCGTTAAATTATAATAGAGCCATGCCGGTTTGGTTGTGTGTATAGAAGTCTGAGTGTGAAATATTTTTTAAAAACGAGTGGTGTAGGGAGTATAATATTGGTCAGTAGCTGGCGAAGTTTGGATTAGATAAGGAAAACAAATAGTTTGACGCGTATACGGCTCACAGCTCCGATTCACTGCTCCAAGAATTGGTGATTTGAATATGTGATGTCACATATTCAAATCACCGATACTTGAGCAGTGAATCGGAACTATTGAAACCCATTTATTCTGAAAGAGACTTTATTAACCAAATAGGGCTAATAACACTTTAACTGGTAATTTAAATGATTTATAATATGTTTGATGTAATCTAACACAATGTAAAACTAACCCAATAGTAATTTATGCAAAATTTAAGATGGTTGATTTGTTATTAAATCAGTGAAGACAAGTAGTAATGGCTAAAATTATTTAATACTTATAAAGTGAATGTAGTATTAATTAACTTAGTTGACCCCATAAATACTGTATACAATCGCGTAATGTTCGCGCTCACGTAATGTCCGCACCCGAACTTTAGAGGTATTTTTTATAAGAAAGGAATTGACCCGCTTAATATCCGCACTCTAAAAATATCAGATTTCCTCTACTTAAAAATATAAATGATGAGTATTGGTACTGTTATTTTTGTTTGCATTCCCTTACGTTCTCGTGCAGGTGTTCTTCAGTCATAACAACGGCGCCAGCAATTCACTCAGCAGATAGAAACAAAAGGCAGTCCAAACAGGTTTACCCTGCACCCTTAACTCTGATTAATTACCGGTACTACATAGGAAGTTCGAAGTGCATTTATATAGAAAATAAGTGACGAAAAGATCCACGATTTTTTGAACGACCCGCGTAATGTTCGCATCGGTACTTTGGTGTCACCATTTTAGAAAAAAAAAGTGCGGACATTACGCGAACATATACAACAGTCATGCACGAATATCAAATATCGGTATTGGGAGATCAAACACAGTAGGGGATTAGTAACGTTTTGATTAAATGCTTAAATTATGTCGACTACTTTTGATGGGTGTCACTTAATTCAGATACTGAATACCACTGTGTGAAGTGCCGTTCGTATAATAAGCTGAGAACTGCCATTTGCAACGAGTTAATCATTTTCTACGACACCGAATTTTACACGGAAAAAACGTTTTGTTAATGTAGTGGATATTGTTGTTTAGATGGAAGGAATTACCACACATTTGACAGGAAATATTAGTTTTCAGTAGGCCACTATCGAAATATAAAAGACGTATATTTTCATTTGTTGATAACATAAAATAGACATTAATCATTACAAAATAGTCAAGCGCTTCTCAAGTATTCCTTTAGTAGCCCGCGCAACGCGATGGCCCTTAATCTCGTTTGTTCACTTCCAGTCTAAACCAGTATGGACCAAATTTTTGGTTCTTGCTCTGTTTTTACGCTTGGTATCGTGTTATGAATGACGTATTTTGTTACAAAAATTACGGAAAGATTGTTGAGACATATTACTTAGCACCAGATTTGGTAATTTCTTTTCATAATACGCGATGTACATGACGTTTAACACTCTCCATTTGCTCATTTCACACTTCCAGGGCTCGAAACTTTGTTAGATTTTGCTTTTCAACACTTCTATATACGTTGGAAATATTACATTTATCGTTTAAATTGTACATTTTTGCGGACCATATATTAAAGTGGACCAACCTGCTAGAAATATACAATTAAACGAAGCAAGAAATTAACACCTTATTTATAGAGAACAAGTACGCTTTCCTAGTAATGATTTTTTCTAGAGTGTATCTAATAAAATGGACTATTTTTCTTACACAGACAGGAGTTGTGCAGAAAAGCTGTCTCACTTGTTTTCGACTTCATCCTTATAAAAAGTAACTATTGTGCAGCCAGTTGTTGAACCATATTTTGCCAAAGGGCGCTTTAAACTACTAGTTTCCTTGCGAATAAGTTGGGGAAATGTATCCAACTGGAATATATTATTATTTTTCATTACTCGTTGATTGATAAAAATAAGACAATTTATCCTCGTAGAAGTTATTTTCTTACTATGTTAGTTGTTTCTCAAGATAAATAGTTCATGAATAAAATAGCTCATTGAAACTTGCAATCGATATTGAATTATGAAATATGTTGTACATGCTTCAATGGTGAACCTTGAAGAATATGCATTGTCATGTTTGATTCTAGGTCCCCCTTCAGCAATGCCAAACTTCTGAAAGAATGGCTTCTGGCGCTAGGAAGAACTTTCAGTCGAGTCCAACAAGTGTTGTTTGTTCAGCTCATTTTGAAGAAAAATGTTTTCTAAACAATTACATTAACAGACGAAGGTTAAAGGACGATGCTGTGCCTACAATATTTGATCTTCCAAAACACTTGAAAAAGGTAAATTTGTGAACTAGGCTCCATTTACTGTAGTTATTAAATTTAAGATTTCACCACTATGCCCTTAATCTCCAAGCAAGTTCTCTGTCTACACTAAATAGATTGTGAAAAAATATTTTTTCGATTTGGGGTATACTGCAAAAACATCACCTTTAATTCGGGCAACACCTCGTACATAACTGCCTTCACTTAATTTAAAGTAATGTTAATTTACATTAGAAATAGTAAAACAAACATTAGTGCTTGTATTAGGAATATTACTTATTCCTATTTTTTTCTTTGTACACAACAATAATCAGTGTTTATTTCAGAAAAATGTTTTAGGGTATTTTAAATCTTTAGAGGGGGTGAAAGTAGAGAGAGGGTGCGTTTAGTTGGTGATACCAAGGCTACCTAGATAATCAAATTATGAAAAAAAAATCAACAGAAATATTGCCTGTCGAACTTCTAATTTTAATTGAAGAATTATAAATGTAAACTCAATTTCTACGTTATCTTACAGGTAAAAAAATATTACATTGTAGTTGACTTGGAAGTTATAGCCAGGCTTTCGTTCAGAAAATTTGTTCCGGGGCGGCATTTCAGAGAACCGGCAGAGCATTACTTGTAGAACTAGCATTACAATACTAGGATAAATAGTAAACTGCAATTTTGCCCGGGGGAGCGGTACATTCCCCCGGAGAGATGCCTGAAAGAAACACTGGTTATAGCAGATGTGGCAAAATGCTTTAGAAATATAATATGTCACTAAATATGTTGGACTTTAGCTATTCTCCCGCATCATTCTGCCAGTTACTATATTTTAGGTTAGGTTCAACATATTAATTGAGGTAGGAACGTAGTAAAGTTGCTTCAAGTTTACTTTAACTTGCCTTTACGTTAAGTATGTGGGAAGTTGGGTTAATATAGTTCATTATGACATTCGGGAAAATATCTAGAGTTTCTTCTGATAAAACAACCATGAAATACTAATCACAAATACTTGTTAAACAAGACAGTAAGCTTATTTCTTTACAAAAGAGTAAATTATCTACTTTTAGTTATTTGTAACTTTATTACCTTTGGGTTAAGGCTACATTAGTTACGCATACGATAACTTAATCAATGCACTTTGAGTCGTCTGTAGGTTAGCTTAATCTTACGTTAGGCTATTACGTCAAGTTGTTATAGTATGTGCCCCAATGAGAGAGGATCATGAAACTTATAATATGGGGATAACGTCTTTCCTTTTAGGGTTAGAAGTATTTCACAATTCCGATTCACGTTTGCAAGTATCGGTGATTCGATTCCGTTTCAGCATTTGTCAGAGAATCGATTCACATTTACGTATAGTCATAAGTTTGAAATACCTATAATCTTCAACGGAAAGAACCCACACAGCACAATTACGTTAAATAAACGTTTATTCAACTTTTCCTTAAATGTTTAATAAATGTTGAATTTTGGTTGAATTTACGTTGATTCCACGTTTATACAACTATTGAATTAGTATTCTATGAAATGTTGATTCAACATTGAATTTGACGTTTAATACACTTTTTAAAGACGTTAAATTCGAGTAGAATAATGAATAAACTGTTGTCATACTGTTTGTCGTTTTTAGTTGAAGGGCTTGATTGATTTAGTCTGGGGAAAGTACCCCCGGACACACCCTGTGAAAGAAATGCTGCCAATAATAATTTTAGCCAATGCTTCGTATGGGCGTGGCAGTTAGCTATACCCCTCTTAGGAGGTAGAGTTCGTGGTTCGTATTTCTTAAACATGGTTTCCACTGTAGGCCTACTTCACAAAAATATATTTTAATTTTATTCGTTGATGGAGTCATCTCTATTCAGTTCTTTGGTGCCGTTCTCTGTTTTTGCGAGACTTGAGCATTCTGCTCTTGCACCAACTTATCAATTGCGCTACATTCATTTTTGACACACAGCCTCGCTCAACAATAACCTCAACCAAAGCCTAGTGATCTGGTTTCTGGTCAATTTCGTATCGTTTCGTGTACTCTGAGGAAAGCCGAAGGATCGCGGCCATCAATCCGCCACCTGGATGATTTCTTTTCAAAACGGCACTGTCATGGCATGACAGGGGAACGGCATGGGCATGACACGTCATGTGAGAATTAAAAAAGACAACTCAATTTTCAATGTCAGTCTGAAAAGAAACTTCATGGACCACGACTCGGGCGGAGCACGGCACCGTATGTGTGAATTAGCCTTAATAATGCTGTTTTAGAGCGGTTACTGGTAATTTTGATTAAATTACTGCATCATATGATTGGCCAACTAATTCATTAAAGGAAACGAATATGTGTTGATTTAAAGATGTTTCTATACGCGAAGCTTTCCATAACGCAACTGTAAATCGATGCTTAAAAGTCATAAATAAAATTAAACAATGATTCGTCATCATGGAAGGTGAAAAATATCTTTTCTCTTCTTTTAACTCAAATAAGTAAATGTTGGAGGCAATTCTTAATATTTTAAGTAACAAAGTTGTTATTTTAAGTTAGTATTTTGTTTTATTTAAATATTGTGTTTTAATTTTTGTTACAGAACATAAGGATATGTACCACACCAACAGAGCGAAGAGGAGCCACTCCTTGCACTTCCGTTAATGTTGAGTTGGATAAGTCAGTGGAACAAGATTTTACTCAGGAAGAAGAGAGCAGCTATTCTGTTAAACATGACCACAACCACAGCGAACGCGGAAATCCACGGAAGTTAAAAATACAATATTAGTTTAATAGTATCTCAGAAGGACGAGAAGATTTCAACCCTAAAACGTGAGTGCTACAGCTTGACAAGAAAGCTTAAACGGATGACTGACAAACTTCAAATTGTGTCATGTCTGTTGAAGGATTTGAAGGACCGAATGTTAGTAAACGAAAGTACATATTTAATTTTATCTCAAAGTTTTCCTAATATTACCTGTGAGCTATTGACAAGACTTGACTGTCCAAAGAACTTGCAGTATAGCGAACTTAAAAAGTTTGCTCTTACTTTGTACTATTATTCACTAGCTGCATATAATTATGTTAGAAATTCCTTTAACTCTTGTCTGCCACATGTTACTTCGATTCAAAAGTGGTAAAGTACTGTGAGTGGTTTACCAGGCTTTTCCAGTGAAGCATTTGAAGCGATCGCAACATGGACGAAAGCTTGTGAATTTACTGTTTACGGGGCTTTGATGTTTGATGAAATGGCAATTAAGAAAAGAGTAGATTGGAACGGTGATAAATTTGTAGGATGTGTCGATTTTGGAAATGGCATAGAATCAAGCTCTTTCTCGGAAGCAAAACAAGTATTGGTATTCATGGTTGTTGGTTTGAATGTATCTTGGAAAGTTCCTGTTGCTTATCTTTTGTTTGACAGTATTTCTGCTGCTGAAAAGTGTAATTTGGTTAATATAGCTCTCTTCAAGCTTCATGAGGTGGGGATAAATATTGTTAGTTTGACTTGTGATGGACTCAGCTCAAATTTTGTAATGGCTTCACTGTCATGCGCAAAAGTAGATATAGTCAATCTTGTAAGATCAATTGTTTGCGAGTATATGAAGGTAAGACTTCATAATAAAGCTGCTTGTCATAATGTTAATCTTCGCAAGAAGATGATCAGATATCATTTGACAAAAACAATTTTGTTCTCCAATCAGTAGCGGTGTTTTATATTAATGTATGAATGACTAATGTTATATGAAGAAACTATTTGTATGTTTGTGGTGCAATATTTTTATGTGGCGTACATGCAACTTAATTTCGTTATTTACCGTCAGTGTGCAGTTTACAAACCTGCGTTATTCTATTTTGAATGAATTGTTGATACATGTAATTTAACTCTCTCTATATATATTAATTACGTGAAAATAAACAAAAGATTAAAAGAAATATTGGCATTTTAAACCATTATCACATTTACTACATCTTGCACAAAGTTTAAAATTGTAGTATTCGTTGTTTCTCGCTGTTGATTTTAAGGAAAGAGTCGCTCAACTTGAGGGTCACTAAAAGTAGGTCGACATGAATCTTACAGAATCAGTGAGTTTCCAACCTATGTGCAATTGATTGTGATGTGAAAAGGGGGAAGGCGAGTACAAGAACTCGCATACGCCATTGTACATTGGGTCGTTGCACTCATATCACTCCATGTTGTCAGAAGTATCTGGAGAGACTGGCAATCCTTATAGAAAAAGTCCTCGCGCTGTCTATGTTCAAACATTATGAGTAACTTTTGAATTAACATGTGAATAATGCCTGGGGAACGGTGATTTAAAAACATCCAGGGCTAAAACCTCAAGTTTCAATGTTATTTAACGCCTTTAGACAACTTTGATTCATACCGTATGGTTGATGATGGGTGAATTGATGGAATGAAGAGATTGAAAGGAAACGGGAGCACTCTCAGTAAACCCACGCACATGGTTTTCGTCCACCACAAAGCCCACATGACATGAGATGGGGTCAAACCGAGGATCCCACACAGCAGAGGTGAGCCACCGCAGCCCAGGAAACTAGTAATAAGCAATTCGATACTTTCTCTAGCCCAGCGTTTCTCAACCTTTTTCATCCCGCGACTCTATTTTCCCATACTTTCTAGCCGGCGACCCACAATTATTTTATTTTATGTATATTTGCTTTTCATTTGAAAACGTGACAGTTTATTTCCTGTATTTTATAATAAATATCCTAATTATATTATCCAAAGCTAGTCAACAAACTACATTATCTTTAGTAATAATAAAAAGAGTAAGCAAAATAAAGTACTTTCTTTAAAATTAATAAGTTTTTACCTATAAAATCCCAATTAAATTTATATATCCACCCCACCCCGCGACCCCCTTGCGCACATATCGTGACCCACCTGGGGAGAAACCCTGCTCTAGCCCTTAAGTTCTGAGTCACCCAAAGAAATCTTGCGATGTATTGAAGCAAATGGCCTCGACCGTAACCAAACATGGTTTAGACATCCTTGCTGACCGAAAAATGCAGAAGGGTTCCGAACTGTGACGTATTTCCTTTAGGAAATTTTGCTGTTTTTACTTTTGGCTGACGACTCATCGGGTGGCAGGGGTTTATATCCCTGCCAGGACGCTGGAGACTTTTCATCAGTGCACCTATGCCTGGTGTTCTGACATGCAGATACTAAATTGAGTACGAGAATATTATTTTTATTCCTGGGTAGTATTGCTCACGGAACGAGATTGAGGCTGTCTTGTCTCGAAAATGTCTTATTCAGAAAGTGTCTCGAAAAGCTATATATTACGAGCGTTCTGCCTCGTCTGGTTTCCCATAGACATTTCTTTGTCTCGTCTCGTATCTTGGGCAATTTAGGATGCAAAGGTGGTCCAGCGCAAGACTGACAACCCCACCTTACTTCGTGCCGTAAGTCAAGAAGGTGCATCATACTTCGTACATCCTCCATTACATAGGAAATGAAGTATGAATTACAACTGTGTTTATTTATTTAACAGTCTCCGATGACGTCCATTTTACACTGGATATATTAATAACGACAAGAGGGTGGAATACGCCTTGCCCTTATTCAAGGTACTATCCCACATTTGCCTGGTGTAACCTCCGTAAGGATGCCCGGCACCGGGAATCGTACCTGTGATTTCCCTATTATAAGGTGAGCATGAGTTGCTGGTATTTTATGAAAGTAACCAATCTTTTTGTAAACGTCCGGAGTAGAACCTTTCTCTTAATTCTCCAAATTTCGTCGAAATTGATCCTTACTTTAAAAAAAAAAGAATATTATCTAAATTGAACGTGAATTTCAGAAAACCATGAGAGGGTTGTTGTAGTCTAATTGTATTTTTGTACCCTGTCAATAGCATAATAGGAATATTTCTAGAACTGTGCATTGAATTTATTTCTGGTCTAGCTATCTGCTGGCCTCGTGCTGGCTTGGTGTAGAGTGAAAAATCAGCGAACGAGTCGATAAGAACCTGGAATACCATCTCGTAATTTGCTGGTGTGAAAGGAAAATCTGTCAGGATGATCTACCACTGGGATCTATCACAGGACCTACCGAGTGAGGGGCAAGTACTACCAACTAGGCTATGGCCACTCGGTAGGGATTTGCAGCATTAGGAATTTCCTCACAGTCTGCATTATTCAAGCAAAATTACCTTCCCTCTTCATTTCCCCTATATCTGAATCGTTACGTCATATTTATATCAACTTATTTTGTGATTCTTTATAGCGGTGTAGTAGAGGAAAAACTAGTACCGGGACGTTTGATTCACGAATAGTTTGTTAAAGTCTAAGTATGGAAAGAACCGTCTGCAATAATGCAGAATGTACTTTTGCAGTATAGCAATGATAGTATTAATGCAACTACTACTATAAGAATAAACAACTGTACTTGTCAGCAAAACAAGTTAAGTAATAGAAAAGGGCGTCTAGCAAAAGTACCGGAGCAGCGCTCTGGCTCCACTACACTTATTTCTTTACTATTCCAGCATCAGAGTCATTACTTTTTTGGTAATTGGATAAAAACATCAATTAATTTAAACAAATCTCCACTAAAACCTACGAAAAGGTTGTGATTAACAAAACATTAATGTGCCATTACTAAAATATTTAGCATTTAAATGTACTTTTTTATCTGACAAGAACAAAAATACGAGTATTTTTTCATTTGGACGTGAAATGACGATCCATTTCCTTATTCGAAACTCATTTAATCTCGTCCAATCATAATTGACAGTTGCGGGAAGTGCAGAGGCAGTTAGCTACGCCACTGATCTTACCCTTATAATGGCGTCTCGCCAGCTTCCGGTCATGTAGTCATGTTTTGAGTCTGCTACACATAGCGTTGATAGGTCTATCTTAGTATAACGTTTTTGATTCAAGTGCGACGGCCCTGACCATATAGAGAAAAAACTAGGAGTATCAATTAACAAGTAAAGAACGAAACCATCATACTTCTTCTTCACAAACATTGCTAAATTTGTCCTTTGGACTAAAACAGTTAATTTGAGCTATTCTCTATGCTAATATTAAAGATGATATTAATAATGAAATTGATATAAGTAAGATGTGGGGGTCAATTTGTAAAACAGTTAAGGGAGCAACGAAGAAACGTGAAGGTGAGAAGAAACATGACAAAAACAAACCTTGGTTTGATGAAGAATGCCTTAAGGTTCATGAGGAACGAAAACAAACAAGACAACGATGACTAAGTAATAAAAGCGAAGCAAATATCAACCACTAGAGTAACGCGAAACGCAACGCCACACGCGGGTTCAGAAACAAAAAGCGAGAATACATAATGCAGAAGATTCAGGAGATAGAGGAAAAGGGCAAGGTAAATAACACGGGATCTATACAAAGGAGTAAACTCGTTAAGAAATGGTTACCAGCCGAGGTAAGGAATGATTAGAAATGAACCTGGAGATCTTCAGGCGGATCAGACTAAACTAGTCGTTGTGTGGAAAAGTTATTTCGAAAGCTTCTTAATGTACATAACGGGGAACAAACAGAGGAATTTAAAATCTATACCGAAGAACTGTGGATACTCGAACGTAGAGAGATCGAAATGGCGATACATAAATTAAAAGTTTCAGATCACCAGGAATAGACAATATTCCAGCTGAATTAATTAAAACAGGAGGAACGGCACTAATCAAGGAAATGTATAAATTGATAAGTGTTATATGAAGAAAGGAGGATCTTCCAAAAGAATGGAAAACCTCAACAGTAGTTCCGACTTACAAGAAAGGCGATAAATCGGACTGTAATAATTATAGCGGAATCTCGTTGCTTCCAACCTGTTACAAAGTCTTAAAGTAATATTATGTTAACACGCCTAATTGTATACGGAGATCACCAATGTGGATTTAGGAAAAATAGATCCACGTTGGACCAGCTTTTGGCCTTGAAACAAATTTTGAAGAAGAAATGGGAATACAATGGGACTGTTTACCAGTTATTCATTGATTTTAAGAAAGCTTATGATTCTATCAAAAGGATAAACATGTACAGTATCCTAGTAAAATTTGGAATTCCGAGAAAACTTGTTCAACTAGTGAGGATGTGTCTCAGCGACCCCATAAGCAGAGTACGGATAGGTAATATTTCAGATAGTTTCGAGATTAGCAACGGATTGAAACAAGACAATGCCTTATCACCACTACTGTCTAACTTAGCGATAGAGTATGCGATTTTTAAAATTAAAGGGACTAACATTTGAATGGTTTGAATCAACTATTCATGCACGCAATACTTGGGAGCATACCTAACAAGCAAAATGAGGTCACGGAAGAAATAAAAAGTCGCTTAGTATCGAGGAACACATGTTTCTATTCAGTCCAAAAACTTCTAACATCGCGATTAATATCAAGGAAATTGAAATTAAAAATATACAGAACGGTTATTCTGCCGGTAATACTTTACGGTTGCGAAAGTTGGAGTACGACCCTAGCAGATGAACATAAATTACGTGCGTTTGAAAATAAGATTTGAGAAATATATACGGGCCGAAACGGGACGAGATGACAGGAGAGTGGAGGAGACTGCATAATGAAGAACTCCACGGACTGTACGATTCACCAGATGTTGTAAAAATAATGAAATCGCGACGACTAAGGTGGGCAGGCCATGTAGCTCGAATGGGAGAAAAGCGAATATTAGCTTTATACTATCCCGGTTTTGAAGCCGGATAGAAAGAGACCGCTGGGAAGACAAATACGTCGTTGGGAGGAGAATATTAGAAGGGATCTTCGAGAAGTAGGTGTTCATGATGAAAACTGGCTTGGTGTTACCCAGAATGGAATGCAATGGCGAACGTTTGTTACTGAGGCGATGAACTTCCGAGTTCCGTAAGTCATAGAGTTAGTTAATAAATAACATTCCTATTGACATTGTAGTTGGCCTTGTACAGTAAAATCTTCATACAGTTTAGCTCTTAGTGAAAACCATTCAGGGATGTGTGAAACTATAAAATCAATGAGTTTATTTTTTTCTGAATGAGAATGTTTCCCTTGAAGCTTGCCTCCTTGAATGATGCATTTGCTATTTGTTTTACAGAAATATTGAGATACGTTTCACCGATATGTTGATGGTGTGCGATGAAATAAATCATTTTGTAAGAAAAATGACCAAGCGAACGAAGAATATAATAAAATAGAACTTGGGAGTATTTTTCACAAAGCATTAGTTGAGAAAATATCTATTGCGAACTTATTTGAGAAGAGGGTGTGATAAATCGTATCTCAAAATCTCTGGTCTGGCTTCTTAGATCATCTTTCCCAAGATAACCTGAAACATATGGCATTGGGAAATATATCTCATTTTATTGGTGTAAATGTTTTTCTTTACTCGTTCGAAAGAAAATCAAAATGCGTTGATTTAACTTTTCCTAGCCTTTTGCAAAGAAGATTTGCTGTTCTTCCATGCGCGTGAAATGTGAAGGATGAATAGTATTTTCATTCTATCAAATAAACATTGTTAAATTTACTTTTTTCTTTATCTCTTTTCAAGGCAACATGACTTCCCACACGAGTATCATCGTAACGATGAGAAATTACTTAAAAAACAAATATACAGGGTGTTGCAATACTACACCAACAAAACCACCTGACGAAATTGGAGACATGAAAAAATATAGACTATCGATGGTGGACTAATGCTTCGTTTCAGTGCTACAGACTGCCAGAAGCATGGAAAAGTGAAATTAAGAGTTTGATATTTTCAATACCATTAACTTAAAACTGACGCTGCATTGTACCCTCAATCTGTTCTATCAAAAATTTCATATTCCAAAATTGTGCAATGTATGGGATTCCCCAAAGAAACTTAGGGATTCCCAGAAATTCTCTGAAGTAAAAGTGGGTCCAAAGGATCATGAATTGAGACTACCTACCGGCAAGTAACAATAATTTGTTTACAGTCGGTAATCTCAACTTTCCTTGTGGAACGATTTTTTAAATGGGTGGTTGCATAACAGAAGTAAATTACATTTCAACAAATGTTTGCTGTGCCTTGTATCAGTATCGATACTGTCATTACTCGATTAGATGCCAGTGATTACATTTATCAACACTATTCATACGGAAGTTCGTCTTCGTGCTTATTTCGACACATATTTACTCCAGAGAATATCAGGCATCAGGCATACTCTACTTCCTTTGGGATGTTCCTGGCATAATTTTGGAATATGCACATTTGGTAAAAGTAGGTTTGAAGTCTTTGAGGGTACCATACCACATCAGTTCTGCTATTAATGCTATTTGAAATATCAAGCTTCAGAGTTCCTTTTCCCACACTTCCAGCAGCATATAGCGCCGAAATAAAGCATTTGTACATCCTCGGTGATCTTTTTTTTTTTTTTTTTTTTCATATTTTCATGTCAGGAATCTCGTGAGGTATGTTTGTCGGTGCTATAAGGAGCACTTCTCACCAGTTTAGAATATTTTAAACAAAGTTTTAAACTTACTTTTAACAATTCTTTTCATTATGGAAAATAAATTAGGGCGGGATTCACTAAATAAACACAATATTAGTATTATTTAGGGAAATCTCTAGTTCTTCATCTTATCCCCTTCTTCAATATTACGTCATTCTTTTGATGTTCTAGAACAAAGAAACAGTTCTTGAAATTTTGTAGTAAACCGTCGTGTGCGTTTACGTACAAAATTATAGAATTAAAATTTTCAACTTGTAAACCTTACATCCTACAACCATAAAATAACTCTTTAAAATATCTTCAAATCCACTAAACAGCAACAAAGAGAAAAATTCGTCAGTTACACGAAGAATTTATTATTTCGAGATATTTTCATTCGTTAGAATTACAAGTTTGAGCAGGTGTTTGAAAAATCCTCTTAAAATATGCTTAATAAAATGTTCAAATCATTTTAATAAAAATATTTAAAACAAAAACAATTCTTCAAAGCAAGTTTAAAACATTGTTTAAAATATTTTAATCTTGTGCAAAGTGCTCCTTATAGCACCCAGAAACTTACCCCACGAGATTCCTGACATAAAAAAAAAAGTAGATCATCATCAAGGGTGAACAAATGCTTCGTTTCGGCACTATAGGCTGCTGGAAGTAGTGATGAGCAAAGGCAAGACCAAAACCGTAGCGGTCTTGGTCTTGGTCTTGCACACCCGGTCTTGATCATGCATCGGTATCCCTGGTCTTGGTCTTGCTCGCCCAGTCTTGGTCTTGCATGCAAGAGTCTTGCAAGTCTTGCTTTTTTAAAAAATATACGTTTCATACTAAGTTTTACACGGATATAGGGAATAGTAAAAGCTATGCGTATCATTGCCTGCCTTAATGCGTCAATAGTAACGGAAATATGTCTTAATGTATTGTTTATCTTCATTTAAGTGTACACAATAGAACTACCAAAGTTTAATTTCGCTTTAATTTGAACAACATCAATCACATTTTATTATTTTACTTTTAGTTTACTTGCTGTTTTAGGCACACAACTATGTTTCGTAAGCTTTGACAGAATGCAATCATGGGTTATCGAAAATGATGTCCAAAGTAATTTATACATTGAAGTTCTTCCCTTGTAACAATCCATAGAACCGTGCTATCTGTCATCTTCTAGTCACTGTTCCAATTATTTACCATTCTCCGTGCTCCATGTAAGTTCGAAAGAAAGACCAAACATACACGGATATTGTGTTTAACTAAAATTTACAAGGAAGCTCTTTTTGCTGTTCAGCGAATTTTGACTTCGGACCTTATTTGAAGCATGTAGATAGCGAAAATAACAAGCATAGACTCGCACTGTGTCATATATTTGTGTCCCTAATAAGTCGAGTAGTGTAATTTGAGTGGCTTTTAAGCAGTAAAACTAACCTTGAAGGTGAAACTTTATATTAACGAAATGAGTTATCAGATGCATTTCCGCAGGTACTTTTACGTGTAGAACACAAATTTCACCATGAAAATGTTCGCAAATTGAATGTTTTTATACAAACTCCAGTTTATGATCGAAAATGAACAAAATTCCAAAGAAAGTAACGCAGTAAAGGAACAACAATACAACTGTGGGAAAGGGGAAGAGCGGGTAGGGGATTATAAATACATAAAAAGTAATGGTTTCTAATACCTTTTGGGGGCCTACGGCGCGTGCAATCGCTAAACCACTGACCGACTGCACGGTTATTTAATACGGACATTTAAAATAATACAATTTGCATTTTTACTTTCGTACGTACATTTTTTCATCCCCTCTCTTTGGTGTGTAATTCTGGAACAAAATTGCAACACTCTCCTGCACTTCTCCTGCACTCTCTTCGTTTACGTACATTTTCAATACCCCTTACCATACAAACATTATCATAGCTATATTACAAACTAAAATTGTAATTAATAATTAGAACAATAAACATTTTTCAAAATACTTACTAAAATAAATTCTCGTCTGCCATGTCACATCTTATATTTGTTTCAAACGTCTTATTTAACATACACGCTTACTATTAATTTTTTGAAAGTAAAATATTTTAAATAACTGTGGTAAGCACGAGAAACCGCAACTGATTTGATTATTTTTATAAATATTCGAAATTGAACTTCAAAATGAAACAGTTAAACAATAATACTATATAGTGAATTAACAAGTTCTAAAAATGAAAATAAGCATAATGAATTGTTTTTCAATCTAAACAGATGTCACTTTCTTTGATTTTTCATTAAAAAGTGATTCCATAAATTTGTTCTCCATCATTTCACGTTTCCTTCTTTTATTTAAAGATAAATGTAAACAAATCAAGTCCGTTATAATTATTTAGGTATTTAAAGTTCAACAAACGAATTCTAATTTTACTTATAATTGCAACATATTTTTACAAACTTTATAATTGTAATATTCCTTTTTTTAAAGAACTAACTTTAAGAACGTAACAGAGCCCCCAGGTCTGGCCAAGGTCGCCAAATTGCGAAACCGCTGGGTATCGGAACGATTTTGCTACGCATCTCCATGAGGTGCACTCGCTTTTCTTCTATGCTCGCTCCAGCGTTTCGCTTCTTTCTCAAAAACCGTGTAGTCGATCAGTTGTTTAGCGATTGCAAGCGCCCTAGGCCCCCAAAAGGTATTAGAAACCATTATCTTTTATGTATTTATAATCCCCTGCCCGCTCTTCCCCTTTCCCACAGTTGTATTGTTGTTCCTTTACTGCATTACTTTCTACGGAATTTTGTTCATTTACGACCATAAAGTGGAGTTTGTATAAAAAACATTCAATTTGCGAACATTTTCATGGTGAAATTTGTGTTCTACACGTAAAAGTACCTACGGAAATGCATCTGAAAACTCATTTAGTTAATATAAAATTTCACCTTCAAGGTTGATTTTACTGCTTAAAAGCCGCTCAAATTACACGACTCGACTTATTAGGGACACAAATATATGACAGAGTACCAGTCTATGCGTGTTGTTTTCGCTATCTATATGCTTCAAATAAGGTCAGAAAACATGTCCGAAGTCAAAATTCGCTGAACAGCTAAAAGGGTTTCCTTGTTAGTGTTGTTGTTTTCGTCTAAGAAGCACTCATGTCCACAAACCGAGACAATTGACAATAATAAGACTAGTCATGGCTCAAGCGAGCTCTGGCAGAAGAGTGATAGAAAGTGTAATTAGTTACAAATTTGAATTTGAATTTATTTAAGCCTAACAGGCATCTATGGCCTAAGACTTGGACAACAATGGCAAAGTTAGCGCCCAGGGTTTTGAGTTAAGGTACCATCCCAGCATTCGCCTGGTGGGACTGAGGAAAACTCTAGAAAACCTCAGCCAGGATGGCCGGTCGTGAGATTCCATCCACGGGCCTTCCGAATGCGGCGCCAGCGCTCTACCAACTCACCTACGGCCGCTCAGTAAAATTACTTATGAGTTTGTGGACCAATACTTTTCTGTTGAACAAATGTATCAAAGTTAACCTGCTGAATTTGAAGTATTTCTGTGCTCAATACAAGCTCGCACGCCTGTTACCTCTAGCTTACTCTAAAGTAACTTTTGCTTTGCATCCAAAACCATAGCCCACACACATCTAGTAATATTCCTTTCCGACTTTATCTACAAGTGACAAACAGTTACCAAGTGTACTACAAAAATTGTTGTTTTATTCAGATTCAATTGTCCGTAGTATAACACATAAAACAGAGATCAATTTTCAACAACACATATCAACAGACATGTTATAAAATCGACTGGTAGCTTAGAACAAACACAAAGACTTGGTTACACAAATCAGTACAGACTCCGAACTGACCATAATCCACCTTTATCTGAATCAATAGATCATACCACGACAAACCTAACATCAGAAAACCCAGGACATCACTTCCTTTTGCCCTTTATCCAAATTATCCTTTAAGGGAATTGAAAGCCAAGATCTCCAACAAGAGATGGCAGCACTATCTTCGTATGTGTCTAATGTATTTTTATCGTTGCGCGAAATTTCAATGTTGCTCCTACAAATTCAATCCTAGAGAGTTCAGACTTTCAGGGAAGAAAGTTCATAAGTAATTTAAGAGTGCTCTCCGTGCCGATTTTTCATTTTCTGTCTTGTTCATTGTTGAAATCGTTTCATTGTTGTTATGCCTATAACAATGAAGCTCTTTCAACAATGAACAAGAAAAAAATGAAAAATCGTCTCTCTTGTCGGAGATCTTGGCTTTACATGGCTCTTAACATAAACTTCTTCCTTCAATTGTAAGTTTAGTGTACAGTAGTGTACAGTGTAAGTTTAGTTTAGCATGCTACAGTAACAGCGGAATGATTCTCAGATCCACTCACACGGTTTGCACAACTGGGAACACCTTCGCTCCAGCGGTATTTTTACAGAATCCAAAGAAATTCAAGTGAAGGATATGATTTCCCCTTCCTTTCCAAGTTTAAAAAATATTCAAATAGTGCGTGTGCAAGACTATTGCAGACTGGTCTTGGTCTTGCAAGTATGGTCTTGGTCTTGGTCTTGCATCGGTATCCCTGGTCTTGGTCTTGCATGCAAGAGCAAGACCAAGACTCTTGCGTTCATTACTAGCTGGAAGTGTGGGAAAATGAACTCTAAAACTTGATATTTCAAATATCATTAATAGTAGAACTGAGGTGGTATGGTACCCGCAAAGACTTCAAACCTACGTTTACCAAATATGCATATTCCAAAATTATGCCAGGGACATCCCAAATAAAGTAGGGTATACGTTCGGGGTAAAGAAATAGCGGCGGCCTCGGCTTCTACTTTCTCTGCAGCAGCAACTAATTCGTGTATGTCAATAACTGCAAATGAGTCCATGGCTGGTCTTACCAATGTAACTTGCTTCCAGACACATCGTTACTATTTTTCTAGGCCAGTTATATACATCAAAACTAACACATACATTGGTTTCCTTTACGCATCGTTGTGCGCACCGTTCTCGTGTTGGTTTTCTCTGCACATTCTTTTATGCGTTATTTTCCTTCGCGCATGTGCTTTCTGTAAGTCTTTCCTATGACCTTCTCCACCCTAGGATTCAATGTTTGTTGACATCTTCGTATCTTTGTCCTTGACCTTAGGTTCAAAGTTGGACCTTTGAACTCGATATAATTATTTGTTAGAACAAGTTTTTCGACCAGCTGTCGATATATCATCAAAGTTTACATTTCGAAAGGGGGTGAGGTGGGTTTGGTCTCTAACAACATGTCTAGACAATTTTTTGTTCTCAATTTTGACTTTGTTGACCTTTAAATTTCAAATTTGATCTTTCGACTCGAGATAATTTTTTGTTGAGTGGGATTCCGTACTCCTCTACTACAGTGATTTGTTAAGCTTTTCAGTTTGGGGGATATAAAGCCAAAATCGGGATGGTGTAAGTACAATCTTAAGATTTCTATAGATATTTTTACCTTAAAACATTTATTGCTGGATTTCGCGATGCTTGAGAATTTGGGAGGCCTCCATTAGGTACGTTCTGGCAGAATCCCTGGACTCTTAACTCGGAGTATTTTTCCCACTACTCTTCTGTCCCGTCGTGTCAGCAATCCTGCTGGTTGAAAATAAGAAAATGATACATTTTACATAATTAGAACAGAATATCACTAAAGTACGATGAAGGCATTCATAACTCCCATACTCCGTCTTCACTCTGCTAGTTTCAAATATCCTCCCCTAATCCTCTTTAATGTTCGTCCTTTCGCTTACAACATTAGAATAAATAAAAAGAAGTCGTGTTGCCAACACCCAGCTATTAACATTGACTAGTACAAATTCGTAATGTGCATAAAATGCTATATTTCCAGTGGGAAACAGTGTCATTTCTATGGCTAGAAGGCCACGGTGGCTCAGATGGTATAGCGCTCACCTCTGGTGCTAGGGGTCGTAGAATCGATCTCTGCTCATGCCATGTGGGCTTTGTGGTGGACAAACACCGTGTGCGTGGGTTTTCTAGGTGTAATCCCGTTTCCTCCCACTTTTTTCATTCCACTAATTCATCCCATCATCATCCATACGGTCTGAGCCATAGTTGCCTAAAGGACTGAAAATAAATTCAATTCTATGGATAGATTGGATGTAGAAGCTCCTAGAAAGTGGGTGAAAGCCTATACCAACAATAGAAAAAATGATTTTTGGTGCCTGAGAGATCAAATTGGCTAGATTTAGTCACAAAATGGCCTGGTTGGCGTCACTGAATATGCATTTGTTTAGTTTTACGAAAGTGGTAAAAGAGTTCGAGAGGGTAAGGGAGAGGGAGAGAGAGAGAGAGAGAGAGAGAGAGAGAGAAAAGACGATATCTCCACACCTGCACTTCTGTCGTTATCTCAAGAACGATTCGACTGTATTGGTCAACTGTCTTGTTTGTTTCTGCTGATATTGGACAGACAAAGAAAATGAATTAACAGCTTGCAGCTAATTTTTTCCTTGGCGTGCTGTTGTTTATACCCTTCGCGACGTTCACGGAAAAGTAGTATTTAAATAAGTAGCTGCTACTTTTCGTCAGTGGTAGCAGTGATAGCAATTTATCTAAAGTAGCAGTGAAAAGTAGCTGGTATGCTATATTTTGTTCATCCCTACTCGGTAGTCTTGTAGTGACAGAATTGGACGTAGCATTGGAATGACGATTCGACAGGTCTAATTAGAAAAAGTTACATTTTCTTACGTCCCCATTGGCTTGTAATTAAGGTAAAGTATATTAGTATAGCTTATTCAGAAACGTAAATATGTTTGTACTTGATATTTTGGAATCATAATTTATACTAGGTACGAAAATAAATCTTTATTTTTAACTACAATTTCAGATGCAAATAACCTTGCGAACAATATTTTTATTGTGTGTTGTTAGTGCTTGAGTGTATTTATCACAGATTATGCAAAATTAATACTGACCAATTAGCCTAGTAGTGAGTTCTGTGATGCATTTCTAGTAACTCTGGAACATGCCTTTTGACACCATTTAACTGCGTGTTACGAAGCATGGATGGGTGAACGACAATAAAGTTGCAACTACACAGCAGTGCGAAAAATTCTAGTGCTTGCGCTGGAAAATACAATAGTTAAAACATTTCTGAATGTAGGTTTGATTGTTACACCAGCTGAGTGGTGGACTGGTGGTTTGAAATTCTAAGAGAGAGGAACACCCTTGTGAACCTGTCCCCCGCATACGGTACTATCTATTTGAATATCTCATTAGAAAGTACTTCGTTTGTTCCGGATTGTACGGTTAAAATTTTAGTTCGTACCGTTCCCGATACCGTGAAATTACATTCAAATGGTGGGGGGGGGGGGAGTTCACGCAGCCCCCCCCCCATTACACGTTATTAACTGTTTGAATGTACTTAGTTTATACGGAATTGTACCGTTTTCTTTTATACCGTTACCAAGAATTTTCTTATTCAGATTGGGGGGGGGGGGGCAATTTTTGAATTTTAGTTTCAAGGCCTTTAAGCAACTTTGGCTCAGGCCGAATGGATGATGATGGGATAAATTGGGGGAATGAAGAAAGTAGGAGGAAACTTAAGGATCCCGAGAAACTCCACGCACACGGTGTTTGTCCACCACAAAGCTCACATGGCATGAGCAGAGATCGATCCTACGGCCCCTAGCACAAGATATGTTGGGGAGCCAAGTTCACCCAGCCACCCCACTACACTGTGCTCACTGTTTGAAAGTCGCATTAGAAAGTGCTTTGTTTGTACCATTCTCGATACCGAGAAATTAGATTTAAATTGGAGGTCAAGTTCACGCAAGCCCCCCAACCACCACAAAGTTATATAACGATTTAACTAGCTCATTGTGAAGGATTTTTGTACCAGGTAGTACCGTCAAAAGTTTGGTTTGTACGGATATAGTTTTCCTTTGTATCGTTACTAATATCGTGGAATTACCTATTCAGTTCACGTTCACTCCCCCCCCCCCGCAAATTTTTCAAAAATATTTTTTTCTGAGTGAAGCATTTGTGCATCACCAAAAATTGGGGGTCCCGGAGAAAGGACCTCCCCCCCTGATTAGTATCTACATTTTGTTTTACTTGCAATCATTTGTGGACGCATTTTTAACGTTTCTGCAGCAATTCATACTGCAGAAAATCAAACTTCAAGTTAATGCCTGGGGAAATGGTGGCCTAGTTTCTCAGATTGCAGTCTATTTGGTTTGAATAATTTGTGAACCCATTTTCAGAATTTATGCTTAATTATTGAGATATTATGAATTCAAACTGGCGGACATTCCATCAACCCCCACTAAAGCATACCCATGTATTTCTTATACCGGAATCGTTTGGGACGTTGATGCACGCACTTTCATCATTTCTGAACAACTGTTATTAAATGATTTTGCATTTGAATTTATATATGGTCTTTAGGCATGTTAAGGGTCAGGTGGGATAGTGTAGGGAAAAGTATGCAGGAAAATGTCGACCAGGGCTTAAGTTAAATTTACAGCTATAGGCAAAAGTATTATCACTTGTCTAAAATTATTTCCGAAATTCTCGCAGATGGGATTAATAGTTCCCATTGCGTTACAAAAACAGTACTTTCCTAGACAAAATAAAGAAACTATACAGTTATGTTTATTTTTGACTTAGAATTATTTTTTAAAATTTTGTTTACTCTTTTTGGTCTATGAAAAATTACGTTCATGCAACCATCGTAGTTTGGTTACATATTAGAAGAATGTTTTTCTCAAAACTGGGATTATGCATTTGTCTGTAAACCAATAAATTTATACAATGTTTCAATATATTTATTTTCGAAATACGAAAGGTAAGTTATAGACATGCAACAACCTTTTGTGTCTATAGCTCTACCATCCCGGCATTTACCTGGTATGACTGAGGATAAACTCGGGAAATACCCCAGTGAGGGTGGTCGTCCGCTGAGATAAACCCCACGACCTCCCGAATGCTAAGTCAATACTTACCAATAAGCCACGTCCGCTCGATCATTGTATCGAAGAAAATGAAACTTCAAGTTGCGTGGGCTGGAGAAAACGTAGACGCCCAGTTTCTCGGATTGAAGTTTGTCAGAATCGTTTGTGAACACATTTTTAACGTTTGTGCACGATTAGAAACTGTTAAAATTAAATTTTTATTTGAGGGAGCTGCAGAAACTACAGTTCCCCCAGAAACTGGAATCGAAATTTTCCTATTTGTGTGCACGTCTTCGCACGAATTCTTACCGTTTGTGTACTATACATACTGAAGAAAGTTAAAACTTAGTGTATGTATGTGTGTGTGTATGGGGGGGGGGGGAGAGAGGAATTGTGGTCCCCCAATTTCTCGGATTGCAGTTTTTTGGCTGGAATAGTTTGTGCACATTTTTGCTCGAATTTTCAACATTTATGCACAATCAAGGGATATATTAGGAATTCAAAATGGCAGTTGACATCTCCAGCCCCCCACACTACAGCAGATCGAGATATTTCTTTTCGGATTAGTTTGTGCACGTTTATGTACGCACTTTTATCATCTGTAAACAACTAATATCGATGAAAATTGAATTTTAAATTGCGTGGGCTGGAGAAAATGTAGTCGTCAAATTTCTCTGTGAGAGTTGCGAGGATTAGTCTACAGCAACAGTGCAACGAAACAAAATTAAAAAGAAAAAAATCAAAGTTGGACAAGCTCCCTCGCATAACTGTTCGCTCCTACGAGCTAGAATTGAGTTAGTTGTAACAACCAAGCCACTCAGGTCATTACAAGTTTCTTTCATTCTTGTTTATGGCGGTCAACAGAATATCAAGTTCAGCAAGTAATCTTGTTCTAAGGTGGCATCGTTTCTGAATTCCTACTGCCTCATACCCCTATCTGGGGCTTCTGGGTTCCTACTGTCTTACTGTTCCCCAAGTTTGATTTTCTTCTGTATGGATTGTGTACAAACATTAAAATTGCGTGCACAAACGTGGAAGAAACGATTGGGAGTAACAAAAGCCTCTGTCGAAATAATTAGGGACACTTGCTTCTCCGACAGACCAATCTTACAATTTCAATTTTTCGGTTTCAGATTGTTCGCATACGTAAAAGTTGCGTGAACAAAAGATACACAAATGATTTCAATCAGAACAGTGGCAATACGTCAATACAAGAAGAGAGGAACTTCCTACAGTCAAAAGAACTGTTAAGCGACAAAAGAATCTAATGGGGAAATAAGGAAGTTACAATATGAAAATGCATGTAGAGAATTTATTTAAATTTGGGATGTCAACGTTGAGTCCAGTTATACCGAATAACGGTCAGATATCGAAAGTCGTATACGCTTTCCCCCCTCCCTCCCGCAGTGTGACATTTGAGGTCCTCAGATGCATATATAACCTGCACAGATGTGCGCGCCAGCGATATGCTGATTTTTGTGTGCTCATAGGAGACGAGGAACCTAAAGTACCTACGGTCCGTGTGTACAGACGTCGCGCCGTGTGTATTTAGATGCAACGTTAACTAATTTGTTTTTCAAAGGGATATCAGCCATACTGAAAATCTCCTGGAACAAAAAGCAACATATCGTTAGAGGATTGTCAACAATTGAGTAGACTTCGGGTATCCTCGGAACACTTCGTTCTTATTTAACTTTTCTCAGACTGAGCGAAATATCCTAAAGGCCACGAATCGACGGAACATTTCACTCGTGTACAAGAGCGCTAATTTGAATTTTATTTATAGCCTTTAGGTATCAAATGCGCAGGCCGGGATAGGGAGGACAAAGGATTCGGTAAGGTGTCGGCCAGGGTCTATGTTGAAGGTGACATCCCGGCATTTGCCTGGTATGACTGAGGGAAAACCTCAGTCGGCCGGTGGGGTCGAATCCACTACCTCCCGAATGATACGCCAACGCTCTACCACTGAGCTACGGCGGCTCGGTAAGAGCGCTGAGATAGATTGCATTCTTACTGTAAACAGGAAGCTTGTTGTACATTTTTACCGTAAAGTTATTTAATTTTACTAAATGGAAATGAGAAATGCATAAGATGTCCTAAGTATTGATTTTTCTTTAATTTTGGTTTTTCCCTGGCCTGAGCATCACTTATTTTTTAATAATTTGTTTATTTCACAAATATTTCCTCTTAAAGTTCATTGTTGTATAATTGATACATATAGACACGCCTTCGATCACGCTCACTGCTTACTAATGAAAGGGGTTCCGGGTTCGAACCCTGTGAGGGCACAAGTTGTTCCGAACCGTCTTTCGGACCGCATGTTTTATTATCTAATTGAAGGCAGTGGCAAACTATCATCGTTTCACCTCGCCCAGGATCCTTTGGGTATATTTCCTCTCCTTCCCCCATACAAAATAAAACCAGGAAATCTTGTAACTACAGCAGCATGTAATTCACTGTTCCGACTAGAAAATTAATACGTTGAACTAATATTAATAAACCAAACCTTTATGAACTAGTAGAATTGTTATACCTATTCTCCGTGGTTCAGGCAGTAACGTCGCGGACTTCGGATCGGCAGTGGGTAGGCATGCGTGTTCGGACCCCGAGAGCGCGATCATCTTGACAGGTTTCCTAGTTAGATCAGGCGAATGCCAAGACAGTACCCTGTGCCATCGTCTCCCTTACCCTATCCCGGTCAGAGTAGAGATACCTCAAGGCCCTAAATAAAATATAAAAAAATAATTAAAAACTTTTTACACAAATACTTTTCTTAAACAATTCGTACTAAAAAGTAAAAAAAAAATGATTGTTTATGCATGACTAGAAACATGGGGCGCACTAATTGAAGAATTTGTAAAGTGACTGTATATGAGAGTCACTGCTTTTCCTTTTAGTCATACGTAAACAAAATTATTTTTTACTTTTTAGTGCGAATTGTTTAAGAAAATTATGTCTTTAAAAAGGTTTTTTAATTATTTTTTACCCAATTCCTAAAGTGTTCTGCAACCAGTAAAACGCCACAGCGTTGCTGGCTAGTATTTGAGAAATATTAAAAATAAATATATTCAAATATGCTTTTAGAATATAGAATATATGAAAGTAACAATAGAATATTTTATTGTCGCCCGACTTACGTCGCTGTGCAAATTTGCATCATTCTATGAGATCGGGAAATAAGTTAACGTTGCAATATTTGGGGACACCGCGAACCATTGTGAACTAAAGAAAAGAATGTAAGAAATCACTAGTGGTTACGTTCGAAGACTTTGGAACGCCAGTAGGGAAGGGTCCAGAGATCCTTCAAATTCTGAGTTTTGTTTGTAAAATTAGGATAAGTTTAAGCGTTATCATATATGTTTATACACATACCATTTTCAGATCCTAGTTCATTAAATTCCCAGGCCGGGTCACCAAAAGTGACCCGGTTTCAGCTCTGGATGGAAGTCCTAAGAAGTATTAAACAATGACTTCTAAGTGCAAGGAAAGTTGCATTTTGAGACCAGAATTACCTGGTCTCCTTCTCAGCTTCCTGTATTTTCCATTTGTCCATCGTATGTTCTACCATAACGACTGGTTCTATTTTGCTCAGTTTCCAACAGAAAACAAAATAGCTTTCCCATTCTTTCGGACACTATTCCTGAAGTTCACGGTTCCAAATTTTTTGGTGTGCCCAGTAAGTGCATGGAAAAAAGTATTTTGTTCTAAGAACTACTAAACATATACACTGTTGACTGATTTAAATCATGATCTAAGTAAAATAATTTTTTAAATGCATGATTTAAATCAAAATTAATTTTCTTTAAAATAGAAATAGTGCAGTATTTCTAAGCAATCTGTGGTTCGAATTGTATGCAAGCACGAAATTTCCTCCTTATGTGATGTAAACCCAAACCAATGTGATGAGCCAAGAATTTTAACACTCTTTGTTTGTTTTATTTCATAATTATAACATGCAAAATTTAGGATACACGTACTAACCCAATTCACATTATATGTTGACCATTTGTATTACAAACTTGTTTAGTATGGTAATGTGCATACAAACACTGATAATCCATTTTTTTAAACCTTTGTTTCGTAACATTACCTAGTTATTATGCGAAATATATTTATCAAACTGTTAATTTAATCTCTTTCTGTTTAAAGTTTGCTGTGTGTCTTCGTATCCACTATTGATTTTGACTACATTAAATATATTTCATTGAATTGAATTTTATTTAAGACTTATAGGCAACTTTTGCTCAGGCCGATTGGACGATTTTGAAATATTGTTTGTTCCCCACAAAGATCACTTCATAGGAGTCGAGATTGGACCGGGGACTCCACGTACCAGAGGTGAACTCTTTACCACTGAGCCACCGTGCCCCCAAAATAGCTCTTGATATCTTTTGGAATATTGTGATAGGGCTCAAAACACTCACCGAAATGAATTAAAATATATCTTAGCAAACTTAAACCCTAGAAAATTTAGCTTGGAGAAAAAAGACAATTTCAATTACTTAGGAAGAAAGGTAAATACCGGAATGGTACCAACTAACTAGATCCTGGCTGACTACCTTTCAATTAGAAAGACATCATTTTAGAAGACAAGCTGATACGTAGAAACATTTTAAATCGTCTCTTTTTCGGATTTATGTTGTATATTTCTCTGAAGCCACTTCATCGTATATCGACGAAAGTAACGTAGGAGTTTCATGCATGTTAACCTTCCTTTGTAAAATGTTCCATAAGTCAGTAGCGTCATATCTTTATTCTCAAAATTATTACAAGTTGTAACTGCCTATTTTCCATGGCTGTCTCTAACGAAGTGTAAGGCACATCACAATATTCGTGAACTTTAGTTTTTACTGGCCATGGTATTTGTTGAAGAAAACTGACTAAGAAGCTGTTTCAGTGTCACAAGTTATTTAAATTAAAAATGAAAGATTAAATAATAAATCAACCCTGCAGCAAACGATGGCAGATAACCGCAAGATCTTAAGAAGGCTCCTCGCTCCAACCCTCCTTTTAAAATATTTTTCAAAATATTTAAAAAGCTAAGAGCATTATCAAAAATGTAAGTTCATAGCACACTAGAACTTACAAATTACTATGAAATACAATAGACAGCGATCTCGAGTTTTTGTCCATTGATGAGTGATACGTTTTCAAAGATTGACGTAATTATTTAATTAAAGTCTCAGTACTAATCAATGGACAAGATTTCGAAATCGATGTCTATTGTATTTCATAGTAATTTGTAAGTTCTAGTACGTTGGAAGGCCCGAAGGCCATGATCCCACCAGCCACCCCTCCATTAATCCAGATTTGGAAATGGTAATAACAATTCACCAATTTGCAGTCTTAACCTAGTTGCAAGAAAAGAAAAGACCAGCCTGAAGGCTGCTAGGTTACTTTTTGACTCTGTATCTAAAAAGTCAGAGTCATTATACCAACGTGTGTCCCGTATCTATAGAGATAAATTGCATTAAATAAAATTAAAATAAACAATATAGTATTGACATATTAGGATGGTAGCATAATAATAATTTTCATATTCACCACAAAATGACCGATCCATGTAATAGTGGATCTGTCATTAGTAATAATAATAATAAATAATGTAAATGCTATTTATGATGAGGATGATGAGTGAATTAGATGCTGCTGAAGAGTGATAATGAATGATGATTGTAGATATATGTATGAACAAACAGTTTTACGGATATGAATAGATAATAAAGTCCAAATGATTATGATCTAGCAGCTAGAATAAAATTTATACATGCATATTCTTACGATGTATATATAGTAATTATTTAAAAGACATTGTTAAAATTGATTAAATTAATATAATCTTCTGGAAATACTTTATTATTTACTCCGATTCCTCAATACCTAATCTAATATATTTAACTTTATATTCGTGCGTAAAATCTATGTTTATCCCTTATTATATTAATCCATATTGCAATTTATTATAGGATAATCTATTGCTATTCATGATTTACACTAGTATGTTGGCGAATATGGTTAAATATGAATTATATGATCCATGATATTCAATGAATAATGAGACTAAATAAATAAATTAGAGTGGTTCCTATTCTATAATAAGATCATGATATTAATGCATCAATCTCATAAGGTATCCCTATCTGAATATTGCTTGTCAAAATAAATAAAATTTAATTTGTCCTTTTAGGACATGGACTACGGGTGTCTAATAATAAATCTTGAATTATAAAATCAATGGAAAAATAACAATTTTAGCACTCTAATAGGGGTCCTAAATTGATGATGTATTATATAACGAAATTCCCTACTATCTCTTAGACTATATCATTTTACTACATAAGATGTTCGAAATATAACTTCAACATTTGGAAGCATAGTAGTGTATCAGTTGATATTTATCTTTGTCTTTGGTTATGACGGAAACGATCTAGATGAATCTTTGACACTGTTGCACAAAGCCTGTATATATTCGTGCAACATTTCATTTTGTAAAATCTGGAATGTAGTTAGGCCATAAAAACGCTGTCTACTTTCATGTAATTCTTCATCCAATGGACAATATAAAACAATGTGCGCAGGAGACCCCACTTCTCCACATTCACAGAATTTGTCATATTTTAGGCCTAGTTTATGTAGATTCTCCGGATATGACCATGACCCGTGATAAACTGCAATAGGCCATATTCTGGATTAAATCCATATTGCTGTATTCTTTGACTAATATTTGGATAGATGTTCCACGTGCGTCTTCCAGTTTGACTTCTATCCCAGTCTTGTTGCCATTTTGCTAATAACCATGTGTCCATTTCATCCGGATTTTGAATTATTTGTCCAGTTAGCATTCTAATTTTCTGAAAATCATATTTGAACCAATAGGCGCTGGCTCTCTTCAATACTTGTAAATGTAAGGGCATGATGCCCATGGCCACAGTCAATGAATCTGTAGAGACCGTTCTATAGACACCTGTTAATCGTAACAAGAGCTTCCGTTGTAGTCCATTTAGTGACTTTGCAAGGGTTTTGTTTTCCACCAGTCTGTGGGACCAGACACTGGCCGCGTACGCTACGATAGACACTAAAATTGCTTGATGGTATGTTATTATTTTCAAGGGAATACGGTATCTTATGTTGGCCATGGTTATAATCTTATTAATGAATTTTAAGCTTTTCTCTTTCACATTCTTAATATGTGCTCCCATATTCAACTTTTCATCGAGAATTACCCTTAGGTAATTAATTTCCTTAGATCTTCTTAAAGTATTTCCGTTATACTTGATCGTTGGATTTCTTTTTAATTTACCATGAAAAATGACATATGTTGTTTTGGTTACAGAGACATCCATTTTGTTTTTTTGGCACCAATTTGATAGTCCAAGTAAGACTTTGTTTGCCTTTTCTTCAATTTCTTTCCTAGTATTCCCGGCAATAATTACGGCTAAACCATCAGCGTATGCTACTTCATCCATAATATCCAGTTGCTGGAGACAAGGTTGAAAAACGATGTTCCAGATCGTAGGTCCTACAACGGAGCCCTGTGGACAGCGTTTTGTAATATTTTTAGTTACTGTTTTACTGGGCAGAGGAAAATTGACCTTTCTATCTTTGAAGTAATTTTGGAACATATGTCACAAATATGACGGTATATTCATGTTCCGTAATATATCCAGTAATGCCGGCCACCACACGTTAACAAATGCCCCGGAAATGTCGACAAAGAGTCCTAGCACATACTTACTTGATACCTCTGCCAATTCAATTCCTTTGATGAGTCGATTTATGGCATTTTCTGTAGATCTATTCTTCCTAAAACCATATTGGATATTGCAATCTTCTACATTACGTCTTCTCTCCAATCTATTCACCATTGTCCGTTCCAGAATCTTTCCAAACACATTTAACAAACAAATGGGTTTGTAAGATTTTGGGTCCATTTTGTCCTTATCTGGACTTTTATATATGACTATTAGATTGGCAACTTTCCAGTTCTTAGGGAAGATTGATTGACGATTGCACTCAGTGCAAAATCTTGCAAGGTATGGTATGAATAAGTCTTTTAGGTTCTTAATGAATTAATGCTTTACTTTATCAGGGCCAGGGGCCTTACGGTTCCTCAATTTCTTTATTATTAATTCTATTTCATCGTTAGTAACAACAATCATTTTCTTAATATTCATATTCCTCTATTATATAAGGTCTCTGATAGTTATATGGTGCTCATTTTCCTGTTTTCGTTTATCGTCTGGTAGTAATTTATACATTAACAGTTCGATGGTATCTTCCCATGTTGACGTCATTTCTCCGTTATCCTTCTTCATTGTCGAATAAGTAGTTGGTGATTTTATTTTTTCACTTATCAACTTATACGGAAGTCCCCAAGGGTCTAAATCAATCGTTCTACTAATAAACGTCTGCCAACTTTTCAGACGAGCTTCTTCGACTTTTTTCTTATATAGGTCTTTGGCTGTTCTATAAGTTTGTAGCCTTGTTTTCCGGTGTTCTGGAATTATAGAGGCTTGATAGCTCTTTCGCTTTGCTATCATTGTCCTTTTTAATCTTTCCAATTCTCCTGTCCAGTATGGTAAATTCTGTTTACGTTTATTATTATCACTTTGCTTTACTGATTGTTCTATAGCATTTATTAGCGCTATTTCTAAGTTCTGCGCTTTTGTGTTCATATCGTCAAGAAGTTGAAAAATGTCACCTACATTTCACTATTTATTCGCAGAAAAGTATAAAATACACGCACTACCCTTCCGGTTATATATTTCCAATTTAATGTCGATTTATTGTAAAATAACTTGAAAAAATGTTAAGCAAGCTCGGAGGTGGAGCCCGTCTGGGCTATTGTTTATGTTTTCAGTTTTCACATTTTTTGTGTGATTTTCTCCATTACTTTCCAGGAATTTCACTACACCACACGCGCTGATAGTTCATGGTCCAATAATAAAAGTTTCCAGCACCTCTAAAGATGATTTCTGTTAAAATTTTGGTATGAGGAACAGAGCAAACTTTCCTTGCGGTTCTCTGTCTCTGTTGATCACAACACTTCGAGTGCTATGTTCTTATATTTTTCATAATGGTCTTAGTTTTTGAAATATTTATTAAGGAAAAAATCTAATCTCCTGGACATTATATTTCCCCTTTTCCCCGTACATTCTTCAGTTGTGGTGCTTCTCTCCGTTGCCTTTACAAAACAAATACTGTAGCTTTTCTCTCTCTCTCCCGGACAGCATTGTCGAGGGTTAGCCGAAGTTGCCCTGTTCCGAGGATACCCGAAGTCTGTTCAATGGTTAACTGCTAAGGATAAATCTAGTTTAAGATAATCTACGAAAAATGTAAGAAAACAGTTATTAATAATAAATATGGACATATAGAATTACATTTCAAAGGCAAAAAAAAAAAAAAAAAATCATGCTCTCCCGGAACTCGAACCCGGGTTATCTACTCAGCAAGCCAACGTTTTAACCATTAAGCCATGATACAAACTTGCAAACGGTGGTTTGGTCCTTGATCCGAGCGGTAAAGAGTTTGGAATTTGCCAATTAACAGTTTTTTCTTTTGTCTTACTATTTGTAAATAAGAGAGAAAATCTAGAAAACACTAGGGTAAAAAAATTTAATTAATAGTACTCCTTGCTCCAACCGCCCTATTTTAAACATTTTTCAAGATATTTCAAAAACTAAGAGTACTATAAAAAAATGTAAGTTCATAGCGCATTAGATATCCGGTAAACTCGTTAGAGAAACTCGCGACAAGAAAATCATTGGGGTGGGGGAATCGCGAGAGGAAAATCCTTTGAGAAGCAAAATCCTTTGGTTTGTGTGTTCGTAGAAGATTACGGGTGAATTTTGGGGAAAAGTGATGACGTAATCGATGCGTAGATGTCAGGGGAAGCACCATGTAGTTGAATTGACGTGGTAGGGTAGTTGACCCCACGTAGTTGAGTTGACTTGGTATGGACGTTCGTAGAAGATTACGGTTGAATTTTGAGTGGGAAAAGTGATGACATAATTGAAGAATGAGAGAAATTTAAGATGGCGGCCGTAATGATCCACGTAGGTGGGTTGAGGTGACCTAGGAGGTGTTTGTAGAAGACTACAGGTGAATTTTGGCGAGAGAAATGACGTCATACAAGACTTGACTCAGTGAAGATATGGTGTGGAAATTTCGATCACGTGACAGCAGAGGATAGAGTTGGCAAGATGAGGAGGTTAGATGACACTGTTTATACTAGATAGCGATTGAGAAATTACTGATGACGTAATCTAAGATGGCGCCTGGAAAGGTCATTCCTCTATAAGATGAGGAAAAAAGAACGAATTAGGATTGGTAAACAAATCCATGAAAAGCAAAGGAAGATGCAAACAAATATGGTTGGTAACCAAATTTATGAAAATAAAGGAGCAAGACAGAGTTGCTAACAAAAATGAATAAAAACAGGCGACTAAAACAACAGAGTTGGAAACAACATTCAATAAAAACCGAAAGACCCAACAGGTTTAGAATAAAGTTGGAAGGAAACGAATGAAGACGAAGTTGGAAAGAATGAATAAAGGGTACTTCCTTTCTTTTTTTGGTAACATTTTTTCAGTTGGTATGCTTCCAACACCGTATTTTCATTTTCCAGGTTTGGCTTCCTGGAGTGACTGAAATTTTTTTTAGCACTTCTTATATGTTATAAAATACAGTAAAGCAGCTCTGAGAATTTGTTATTATGTTAATAATGATTATGAATTCATATCTTGTTTGTTTAATTTATGTTTGCTAGAGTAAAAATGTATATTTAACAACATTTCTGCATAAATGAAAAAGTAAAAACAGTTATTTTATCATTAAAATTGTTGATGGGATAAGTCGGAGGGAGCAATTTTAAAGTCGAAAACGAGTGCAGAAAGTTGCCGAGCCCTTTTGTTCGTACAAAGATAAGTAAGAGCGAGAGCGCTTAACTTGGAAGCTGCAGTTTGTTTTTATGATGAAGACTTGGAACACTTAATAGAAAGGTCCCCCCTCCGAGTTTTAACCCTGGGACAAAGATTTTGTGCTGTACCGGAAGTGAGCTCTGGAAGTTGTTAATATGAGTGGGGAACCTTGTGGATATATTTGAAAAAAGAATTTGTGATTGAAACAGGGATGTTTATCGTTTACAGTTGGAAAATAAGTGAATACATGTTTCATTGAGTGATTATTTATCTGCGATTAGATTGTAGACAATTGCAAATACGTGTTTGATTATTTTTAATATGAGTGCAGAACATGCCGATAGATTTAAATGGATAGATTAAAAAAAAAGATGGATGTGTAGCCAGTTGAAACTGATTTTTCATTGAGTGATTACTTTTCTGCCATTAGATTGTACTCAATTGAAACACGTCTTTCACTGAGTGATTATTTTTCTCCGATTAGATTGTAGGGGATTGAAATACGTATTTGATTGTTTTTAATATGACTGCAGAACCGTGCGGATAGATTTGAAAAAAGAAGAGTGAGTAGCCAATTGAAACATGTTTGATTCGGTGATCAACGTACCAGTTAATTAAGATCTAATAAGTAATTTTCAAGCTCAAGCCCCTGTACTGGAAATGTTTCCAAGTGGGCTCTGGAAGTTAATATGATTGCAGAACCCTGTGATGTAGTAAACGTGTTTGGAAGTGGGCTCTGGAAGTTGTTGATATGATTACAGAAACCACTGATGTAGTAAAAGTGTTTCCAAGTGGGCTCTGGAAGTTAATATTACTGCGGAACCTTGTGGATAGATTTGAAAAATAATTTGTGATGTACCCAATTGAAACAGGTGTTTCATTGAGTGATTATTTTTCTGCGATTAGATTGTACTCTCCATCTAACTTGTTTTCAGAAGTCGTAGACTCTATAATGGTGTATTTAATTAAACAGAGCATGTAGCATAAAATGTAGTGTTACCACGAGAGGAGACATCTTTCAATCTTCTCTTACTTTCCAATTTCGCTCAGAGAGTAGGTAATTTAATCATGTATTTTATTCCATGTTATATCTGTCTGAACTTCGTTTTCCTTGTAGAAAAGTCGTTGGAGATGAAAGAAAGTGCCCTCGAGTTCTGTTACGTACCTTCTAATTGTAGAAAGTGTGAGTTGTAGAAATTTGAATCATATATCATAGAAAATCAATATAGAAATTCCTTGTTTTGAACTCTCTCTCGTTGCAGAAAATGTCCCTTTGTGATGTATGGAGGAAAGTTGAATATTATAGTAGAGCTACCTTAGTCGAATGGTGGATTTTGTATGTTTAAATTGAGAATAACGTTTTTGCTCTCGATTTCGGAAAATATCTAATTCAAACATCTGTTTTATTCAATATTATATTTGTATCCGTCGTTTTCAAATGGGGATGTTTCCGAAATTATAAGAAAAGTAAGCCTTATTCAGCATTACTTTAGAATCAATTCATTTTTTATAATTTAATCCTCTTTCATGTAAGAAGAAGAAGAAGAAGTTGATTCTTTACTCTACAGAAAACCTCTTTCTATAATAGGTAATTATAGTAGATCGAACTTGCCTTACTTAAGCTTAAATGTTGCTACCCTTATGTCTCTATTTTTTCTTTACTGAAATATATAGTATCGTACTAGTACGTATCACTTTTTAAAGTATATAAGAATGATGACAGAACTAATTTACAAAATGTGACGGTACAATTAATTCATTTATGACCATTTTTTATAATTTAATCCTCTAAGATGTAAGAAGCAGATTCTTTACTCTATGGAGATCTCTGTTTTTACACACATCCATCCGTAACTTTACTTTGCTCATCGTCCTCTCACCTTTTACTCTGAAGGCACTTATCTTAGTCACCCTCGACCATCACATGACCTTTTAACCCCTCCCCCACTTTACAGCCCTGGTGGAAAGACCACTCAAAGAATTTCTATTCTGTATTCTCTCCTCCGCTCTCCGCATCTGCAGTATGAAACCCGCACATACCTCTATACACATATGATTAGTTTCTTCATGGCATATGCCGCCCCCGCCTGCTTACATGTTGGGAAATCTCATTTACACAATCTCTAAATAACATAAAATAGAGCTCTCTGGGGCCCCTCACAGAACATGATAGGGGGCATCAGGAACATTCAGCTCCATGAGGATGTAGACCTGCCCACGCCTAATACTTCTTTTGAACCATCCAGGCTTCCTTCTGCCATCGAGTTGAAACTAGGGCCCCAGCCGCATAGTTTCACCATTGATATGGCTGACACCGGACGCCACTGTTAAAAACGTTCTAGACTGCACTAAAGCTTCTCTCATCAGTTCATTTTCATCACATTCACACCGTATCACATGCTGTGCATTTTGCTCTTTTGTATCTTAATTCTGCTTTGTTCTCAGTGTTACACGCTCTTGAAATTATGAAACCATCGTCATGTAGACATATCCATCGTTTAACTTGTGTCCAATAGCTTGTATTGGAATTTCACTACGTCCAGGGCGCATACTGCCTGGTTTTTTTCATTGCTGCACATGTCCTACCCTACCAATTGAAGATTGAAGTCAGGAGCCTCGGCTCGAAACTTTTTACGACCATCAGAGTGAAGACATTGGATGGATGGACAATCAATGATACTACAAGCAGGTTAAGTTTGATAGTCTGAGGGGGAGTTAGTTTTACACATAATTTTAGCATCGAAAAAATGTTACTAATTTAAACAAGGTATTACAAACAGATTCTTTACTATGCGGAACGCTCTAGGTGATTATTTACGCACAATGCTTGTAAAGGTAGGATAAGCAACTTAAGTTTGATACAACATACTTTTACATTCCTATCATGTTACTAGTTTAAACGTAACACTTTACTTCGATATTGGAATACTTTTTAATAAGATAGCTTTAATTGTAAATAAAAAATGTATCTAATTTACAGAATGCGAAAATAAGCTTTCTTGAAAATCACCTAAGATTATTTTTTAACTTTTTACTCAGAAGGTGGCAGCAGTGGAAACAATTGATTGGTTGTTTTAATCATGAATTGAGCAAAACTTATGTGAAAAAATGACCTATTATTTCTTCATGACGATAGTAAATATGAAGAAATCACTTATCACCATTTATTATCGAATCTGTGTTACCTATGCTCCATGTTTTCCATGCTCAGTAAATGCAGATAATATAGGAAAAAGTGCACTGTTGTGTTTATAGTGGCGGATCCGGACACGATGGCATTATAACTGATGGAGGACTTCCGCCGTTTGATTCGGCCACGATGGCATTAGAACTAAGTGAGACTTCCAGTATTGGATCCGGCTGGTTATATAGAAAAAATATCATTCCTATTTCGACCTTTTCAGTTGATGGAAAGTATAATTTTTATGTTTGAGTCGATGAAGAGCAGATCAGTCAGGTAATATACAGAAATATCATTAAAAAAATATCTTAGTACATTCATTTGGAAGTTGGAATCAGTCGGTCGATAGTCTATTTAGTGTTTATAACTTCGTGCACCTTCATTTGGAATAACTGTGTGTGATAATAGAACTAATTAATGCTATTTTTTCTCATTTACTCACAAGTACTGGAAGCTAGTCACTTATTAATCTTATTTACAGTTAAGGAGTAATGTATTTGTGTGAGAATAGTCTCGAAAATTCAATGAAATAATCTTGAAAATGAATATGATAGAATATTTCAGAGGAATAAGATCGTTTTCAAAATACAAAGAAAGGCATATTGATTGAATATTATCGAATGGAATAAAACTGAAATTGGAATAAGACAGAAATCTTGGAATCAGTCGCTCGACAGTCTATTTACTGTTTATAACTTCATGCATTGTTTTGAAAGTGCAAGGAAAAGGTGTTACATCGATTGAATATTATCGAATGGAATAAGACTGAAATTGGAATAGAAACAGAAATTCTAATATCATTGAAAATGTAATAGAATATGAACAATAATTGATGGTTGACTACACTGCAAATATTTTCAAATACTAATACTAATATCAGCAAATACTGTACAGCTCAATGCTGTAACTAGGGCCTAAAAAAGAGGGACTGACAGTGGGGCTGGAAGTGTTGAAGGTACGTATGGCATATTGTACATATTTTCGCACCTTTGAAGGGGAACGTGAGAAATTTAGCTGTTTGACCCTCCTTTTGCGAACTTACAAGAGGAGGTCCTACTAGAGTGGTTACTTAATATTATAACTCGTGTGTAAATATCGATATACATTTTTTTTACACTTTTCTCTGAAACTGCTCCCTACTGTAGCATCAATATATGATTACTACTATTTTAAGGAGAAAAAATGAAAGGAATATACCTTCTGACTAAATCATTTCACTTTAGAAAGCACGTAGTCAAACCTATTGTTCAGACTAGGAGTGTTCAGAAATTTGAAACATCTTTGAATGGATTTTTTAGCTACTACAGCAGTATAAATATGAATAGTAAACATTTCAAGGATAAAAATTGAAAGGAGGAGAATGTAACGAACTGAGGAATGAAAGAAAACTACCGTACTTGACTTTCCTATTCACAAGTAATTGGAATAACTTCGAATATAAAAGAAGTTTCCTTTCTTGAAATTAGGTAATTTCAATACTCATTTCGTGTCGAACTAAGGTAGGGAGAAGTCATGGAATTTATAAAAGTCTCAGCTTCCGTCCTACTACAAATGATGAGAAGTTTCGACCATGCCCTCTTTCTTAACTAGACTCTCAATAGTAAAGTGAACTTAGTGCAATTTTTAAATGTTAAATCTATAAGTTTGCAGCAACTGTTATATTATAAGTGTGTACATTTACTAGAACTTTATAATAAACTTCCTAGTTCGCTGTGGATATTTCCTAGAAAGCCTTATAAATTATGTTGATAGTAAACTTACAACAATTCTTAAACTTAAGTCTGGAAGCTTTGCACAAACTGTTACATTATAACTGTGTAAAGTTGCCACAAGCTTGCAACAAAGTTAATACTCGACGTGTGATAAATTTCCTAGAAATCTTATAATGAAATTGACTTTGGGCTTGAGAATATCCTCTAGTTAAAACATTTCGTTAATTAATGCTCTCTTTTGTTCGGTTTTTGCACTTGGGAAATTTTTGAAATGTTTCGGAGAATTGAATGTTAAGGAGACGAAGATGGGTTAGATTTTTCATTAGTAGCAATAAAATAATGAAATAAACATCTCGCATGATATTCTCAATATAAACAACACTCTAAGGAGCACTAGCACGTTTCCGGTTGAATTTTCATGAAAGCTCACCTCGTTTGCAATTTGCTTGAATAGTCAATTGGAAACATGTCTTTTGTTGCATGTTCTATCACCGTGTAAGAGTGACACATATTACAATTGGCTATTCATTGAAAAATACAAGCAACTTAAGCTTTCATGAAATTCAGTCTTAACTCAGTCACTATGTTTACTTACTCCTTGTGCTGACATCGCTTACGGAATATTATTCCCTGAGACCGATGTCAAAGTTCTAATCTTTTCTGTAATACAAGTTTTTGTTTTCTAAAAGAAAAGTTTTCATAGAATAAAAGTATCATTATAACTTCAGAAAAATTGTAAACGTCATTTGCAACTTGTAAGAAAAAAGTTATGCTTAAGTTCCAATTGTAACTTGCACAAAGATAGTTTTTACTCAACTTTACTAGAAAAATATTCTCGTACTTTTAAAATTGTTTGATAGAACTTGGGTTTACAATTTACACTATCTAAAATCTTACACAAAGTAAAATATCTTTCACAACTTTTAAGAAAGACCAGGTAAAATCTCATTTCTAACTTGTGAGAAAAAGGTTATCTTTAACTTTTAGTTAATTTTTACCTCCAAATTTACAACAAAAGTTTTCTCTTACTTTTAAAATGTTTGGTAGAAATTATGTTTACAGTTTTCACTTTTCAAGGCAAAAATCTCATTTGCAAGTTGTAAGAATAAAGAGTAATGTTTAACTTTTCACTTGTAACTCCTAAGAACATAATTTTATTACTCATAACTAGAGCCCGGATGTTCAGGCACTGAAAAGTATTAAAAAAGGCAGGCAAAAAGGAAGATAAAAATGTAAAAAAAGGCAGTCAAATTTGAAAAAAAGGCAGTCAAGTTTGCAAAAGAATAAGTGAAAAGTGGAAAAGAGAGAGAGTAAAAATTTAAGACAGGGACTTATTTTTATTAAAATTTTAAAAATTTATTTACAAATAAGAAACAACCAAGAATTAGTAAAAATTATTCAACTGATCTTTATTTCAATAATTTGATGCTCAGTAATCAATTTAGTTGCTTTTGTAACGAAATAGCATTCCTATCTGACGGATGCCGACAGCAATAAAAATTTGCTTGCTGCACAATAAAAACAAACAACGCATACACTTAAAACAGTATTTTTAATCTTACCTGGCAGAAAACCAAGAAATGAACTTGGTAAATATTGATTGTAAAATGTTAATGCTTAAAAGTATGGTTTTCATTGACTTTGCAAATTTAGCCAAAAAAAAACTAACACAAATAAACACGCGTCTCACATATTGCAGCAATAAAATTAAAAAATCACACACTTTAGTGATGCCAGTATTTAATGTTACTTGTTGCACATCACAACTAGGATTTTCTTTAAGTTGTCAGCTGTGAAAACACTGCCTTCTGTCAGACAAAATATTTTTCATTGCTGAAAAGGACCGCTCAACGTCAACGGATGTTACAGGGGCGTATTTAAAGCATGCTGTCAGGAGTGGATCCATTTCAACCGTGGCAGTATTGTCGCCCATTAGGATTTTGCCGATCTTCTCAAGTTCCTGAAGATCAGAATTGTCACGACGAACACGCACACATTTCTCACTAATTAACTTTCCTTTAGGGCCAGGAACAGAATTAATCGCGTTGACACATTCGTGAAAAATAGCCAAAGAAGACACAAGAGTTTGTCCTGATTTCTCAAGTTTAGTAATGGCTTCTGGCAATATTCTGTAATGGGCTGCAATAAATGACAAGTCACTTCGAACAGTTCCCAAATCTAGTAATTTTTTACATCTCCTACAGCAGAGGATTTTTCTTCGGAGAGAGACTGGAAAATTTCAGCTAACACTTCAAAATTCTCTGCATAATAAACACATGCAGAAATCCATGTGCCCCATCTTGTCAGAATTGGATGAGGAGGGAGAGAAATTCCTGGTGCCGAGTCCTTAAATTTCTAGATTCTCGAGGGGACCTTCAGGAACACTTTCTTTCCACTGGAAATTAACATGTCTACGTCAAGAAACAAGCGTCGCACTTCCTCGGCAATTCTATGAAGACCGTGCACTAGGCATGTAACATGCAGCATTGACGGAAATAAAACTTTCAGGGCCCTTGCAGCCTTTTTCATGTATGGTGCTGCATCTGAGATGAACAGGATGACGTTGTTATGGGTTATTCCGTCTGGCCATAGAAAATGCAAAGCGTTTGTGAAAATCTGGGCGATTGTGGTGCTGTTGACTCGTTCCATGTTTTCCGACGTTAAGAGAAACAACTTCGGTGGTTGATCAAGCTCCAATGGGCCAACAATTACGTTAGCGATGTTTCTTCCCGTGGCGTCGGTGCTCTCGTCTATGGAAATCCAGATCTTCTTCCCAATTAGTTCGGCGTGAATACGGTCAACTGTACTGTTGTAACACACGTCCACGTAATTTTTTCTCAGCGTAGACTTGCTTGGTATTGTCTCTTTTGTATACTTGTGCAAAAAAGCTCTCAAAGACTGATTTTCCACTTTCCACAGCGGTATGCCTGAATCAATAAATGCTTTGCATAAATCCAGAGAAAACTCGGATTTTCGGCTGTGGTCTGTGAGAATTTCTGGAAGCTGACGTACTTTCTTCTTTCCGATGTTCTTAGTTACAGCTAATTTATGTTTCTCTGACGATACATGTTGCGAAATGAAATATTTCTTCCCATGATTCACAGCTTTCTCACACACTTTACACAGAAGAACCGATCCATCAGTAGAAAAAATGTCACTACAAAATTCAGACACATCGGTGTAACTTCGTTTTCAAAAGCACACTATGCCTAGGAGGCATTTTCGCACGGTTCAGCACTGCAATTTACCTAAGAAAACTGGGTCCTAAGGTCAACAGACGATAATCGCTTATTGCGACGGGAGACCAAGTACATTTGTTTGTTTATGAAATGTAGTAAGTTGCATTGTTGTTTCTGCGATATCGAGAAGAAATACAATGTTGCCAAATTGCCTGTTCTCTAATTTAAAGGTGGTGCATGAATTGTTGCTTTGGTTTGATGTAATTAAATACGTGGTGGCTTGGGAAGAACAACAGTACTGAATAACCAAATAAAACAGAAGCGAGAAATGTAATTTTAAGAAAATGCTTTGCCGTCGGTTAGGCAAAAGAGGCAAAAAAGGCAATATAGCATGAAATAGGCAAAAAA
>JAGDQP010002214.1:0-91615 GCA_022664845.1 Lepisma saccharinum
ATGATTATTTTTTGTGATTGATATGATGTTTTGGAGTGACAATACATATAAATTTGAAATTTTAGATCTACAGGATGAGAATTATGGAACATTCCCTTGCCGGAAAAGGCAAATTACTTTACGTTCAGGACTAGACCTGATTTATGATAGTACATCGTATGTGAAGAACTTGTTACTGTTTGGAATAAAGAATTTGCTGTGTGATATTCATCCTTACTCAGAGGTGCGATATTTAATTACAGATAATAAGGAGTTGTATTACAATTTCCGCTGCTGTTGTGGATGTTTATAGACCTCGAAGCTATTCGGCTAACTATGAAAAAAGCCTTATTATATCATTTGCGTACATATTTTTCACCCATATGATAAAGTTTCGTCTCCAAAACAAAAAATACAGAATCTACAAGTTAAATATTGCACCTTATGCTTCGGTAACCCAGCTGTCTTTCTTGCTTGTTGGGTTGTCTACCGTTAAGGGATAACTTCAAATTATTGGAGTATGCTCAAGTCATTTCTTGTATGCGATTAGTATCATATGAGCGTTTAGTGTCAGAATTCTGGTCGCCGAAGTACTTGGTTCTATGTAGAACATGTGCAATGGACTTGGATAATTTTAATCACGAATGTGTGACGTTACCACAAATTCTATTACAGAATATGGTGTACCAGTTACTAGGATTGCAAAGTACAAGATTAGACATTTATTCGACGTACGGTGCATTTCACACTTCTAGTACATTTGGATGGATTGTGTTTAGTGGCAATTTAATTAATGAATCATATCACATATTTTGCGAAGCTGTTTTTGGAAAAGGACTTTTCCCTTAGAATGAAAACTGCCTTGACAGAAAATAAAACATTAACTTTGTTTATACCAGAGGCTGTATTGTAAAAAAGTTCAATAGTTTGTAAAACTGTTACAGCCACAATACAGTCATCATTGTTCAGGTCCTCATAGTAATATTTGCTGCAAACAAGGACAATTGATTATGTCTTTGGCAGTACAAAAGTCTTCTTCAGGGCTTATCAACTTTGGCATAACGTGAATACAATTGCGCCTCCATTTTCCTTGATGTAATTTCCACAGCTGCTTAATAGAACTTAACTGTCTCTAAGTTCTACAGTAAATATTTAACTGGAATAAAAATATTTTAATAAGTTAGTCAGCGAAAACAGTGCTTTTTCAGATATTTGTTTCCTCTTTTGCTTCTCTTCTCCCTTCTCTTTCTGCAAACGTTTCATCAAACATATACTTGGCCTAACCTCGCTAAATCAACGATTATATCCCATCAAAGGTCAAAGTTACATCCTAAGCCTCCTTGTATTTATGTGGACATTACATTTAATTCATTTCCAGAAGTGACTTAATACATTCCGTGCATTTTATATGTACTCTTCCTTAAATAATCACTTTTTGCGTACTTCAATTTTCTTTTTGGAATTCTCAATTTTAAAAATGAAACTCAATTTACGTTTTTGTACCATGAAAGAAACAAAATAATACCAATTATCTAAGTGTACTTACCAATTATCTCAGTTATTTATAACAAAGGCACAGTTATCACAAAACAGTTCTATCACCAACAAACACTTCATCAAGTAATGACGCTCAAACACTCAAACTGAAACATATGTTTGTCTTATTTCCCTTTGCTTCCCCCTCTCTTTCCTCAATGAGTTTAAAGAGCAAACTGAATATTTTAAAAGGCCCACCTGTTAACGTTACAGCGTCCTTTAAAATATCCCCTTTTCTCCTGAACATGCATCATAAATTTCATTCCGACAGCTGTTTTCACCAAAATTACGTAGTCACCCGCATGCAACCGTTTCTTCAACTTAAATCATCCAACCGTTTCTCCCTCTCGGCTGCTCAATAGACGCGAATCTGGTATAGTCTAATAAAATCGATAAAATTATCAAAAGTTTATCGACGCAACAGACTTCCATAACATTACCAATCTAATTCAAATCTGTTGGATTCCATTCGGCACACCAAGTACTCTTTTTCTCCGTGGTCTAGTGGGAATCGTTGCTACACTCGTGCAAAATAATGTACTTTTCGCATTGCGAAAAATTCTTCAAGTTCATCGTAGCAGTAACAACATGGATCGTCACAATATAGGATGGGCATTGGCAGTACTTTAGTTTAGTTCATCGCCACCATAACATTAGTTCCCCACAACAGGCGAAGGGATTAGGCATTTTTTTTCAAAAGGTTCATCGCCACAGTAACACCAACTTTCCCATAACATGAAACGAACTTAGCTACTTTTTTAACAAGGGTCCAGTAGTAAGTCTCTCACTACAAAGGAAGACCATAGGCAGTACCTTGGTTTAGTTCATAGCCGTCACGACACGAAACAGGGTTTGGCCATTAATTTTCATTTGCAAGCATAGAGTCCAAAACATGTAAGGATACTTAAACATTTTACGTACTCTCATAGTATGATTGGAAACCTTTATTTTCTCTGTGACAACGCAACTAACACAAAAATACTTCCAAAGGACACGCAGGTTCGAGTCTTCACCCCGACTCCAATTCAGTCCAAGGCAGTTCCGGTATCCGAATCTTGACAACATTACGGTAAACCAGACTTATATTCTGGAAGTTAAATTTCAAGAATTCCTCGTCTGAGTTAAGATCTTACGTTATATTACCTTGTCTGTCTCTACCGGGAACAGGGTTTGGCCAACGACAATAAATTTTCCTTTTTAGACATTATTATTGCAACTTGTAGACCTATCTGAGGAATTCCTATGCAAATTCACCTGGGTTCGTTTCTTTAATCTAGCATACAGGAAGGCTAACAAAATGGGTGTCAGTTCGATTCCAGGCTGAAGTCCAGAACTCTAGGTCAATATACAAATCTGTCTTGGCGATTTCATTAAAAGTACACTTCGAAGACATACGTAGGTTCGACTCCAATCAAAATTCTTAGGATAGATCGGTAGATCTGCCGCAAGGTAACAAAATCTCACCCTTGGAGCAAGTTAAACTTTAACCATTGGATCTGCCGCAATGACATTCTTTTCTTTCAACACAAGTCAGCAAAACAGTTAAATTACATTTTATTATGCAAAATCAGTGTTTATATTTCTGCATATCTCAATTCCAACTTATATTCAATGATTCTTTTCGTGCTCATTACCTTTCTGTAATTTACTACGGTCTTTGGAAGCTTTTCTATGCAAATTCAGTCAAATTACATTTTATTATGCAAAATCGGTGTTTATATTTCTGCATATCTCAATTCCAACTTATATTCAATGATTCTTTTCGTGTTCGTTACCTTTCTGTAATTTAATAAGACCTTTGGAAGCTTTTCATTATAATTCCCATCAATATCACATTTTATTATACAAAATCAGTGTTTATAATTCTCTCAATCAAACATCAGCCCTAACTAAAATTATATCAAACAATGTTACTGCCAATACAATGTTCCTAGATCTTCGTAATATTCACAAGTACTTGAAGTATCTTACATTTATGTCTCATTGTCATCATTACCAATAAGCACTTCATGTTTTCTTTTTAAAATATTCATTTATGTTCTTTATCTTGCAATATAAAAGACTTCTCTTTTTACCCTCTCAATCTTCTTTCTCATTTCTTTCTTTTTTCTTTTTTTCATTAACAAAATTAATTTCTTTGCGCCTGTAGGTATCTCGTCAAAGCCAACCCCACTATTATTTTTTTTTCGTCCAAAAAAAGGCAAATGCCCTGTGGCATTCCGGAGTACAAATGTGTGTTCCTAGCCGGGGAAAGGGGTAAAACGCAAGAGTTAAGCTCAATTTTATTTTCTAATTAGCGAGCTGTCAAATCCGGGAGTAAATTTGTGAAAAACAAGAATGATTAATGATCATGGAGTACGAGGCTGTTGTGTCACTACTGATTTCTCAAGACTCAACTCTGACAGGCTCGAGTAGCCTCAAAACTAAGACGGAAGCCCTTGGATTACTTAACAACATCTCAGACTTCAAGTTTATGGTCGCTCTTGTCACATGGCACAACATTTTGTTTCAAGTGAACTTAGCTAGTAAAATACTGCAAGAAAAGGATTTGTCTCTCCAAAGAGCAGTTAGTTACCTGAAAAGAACAGAAGAGTATTTGATTACTGCTATTTTTATAGAAGTGATTTGGAGTTCAAGAAAGTTCTGGTTGATGCTAGTGAAGTAGCATAAGAAGTTGGAATAGAACCAGTTCTTGAGCAAGAGAAGGTCCGTATTATCTGAGAAAAAAACAACATAATGTTTGACTACGAATTAACAGATGAATCTGAAAATGTAGCTGACCCCTCCGAAAGTTTCAAGATATTCTTTTATTTTGCTGTTTTAGACACAGCTACTAATGCGGTAAAAGAAAGGTTTTCTCAGTTGAAAGAAATATCTGCTTTCTTTGTATCTTTGGATTTTTGTACAATATTCATGACCTTAAGATCAAAAATCATGAACTGCAGCAGAGGCAAAATTGATGTGTGAAAACTTGGAAAAGGCCTTAAGAGTTGAAAAAAATGAAGAAGGTTTCAACTAATCTGACATTAACGTTCTAGGACTGTGTTCTGAACTAAGAGTAATTTGTCATTATCTCCATGGTTTAGTACTAAGCTATATTTACCAACATAGTCTTGAAAATGGATTTCCTAGCTTTTGTGTAGCTCTTCGTATTTTGCTCACGTTGCCACTCGTAGCAAGTGTAGAAAGAAATGTTTCTAATTAAAATTAATTAAAACGTATCTTCGTAGTAAAATGTGCCATGAAAGACTTGTGGGTCTAGCCACAATTTCCATTGAAAGTGAGTTGCCAAGGCAGTTAGACCCGACCATCCTTGTGAAAGAGTTTGCTAAACTGAAAGCAGAAAAGTACCATTAGGGTTATAAATATTGTTAATCAGTTTTCCTTAAAAAGTGACTGACACTATTATTAAGAAACTCATGCATTAAGTGAAAATGCAAATCAACTTTTATAATGGCTCTCAACTTTTGTGTTTAAAGTTGAGTAAAGTAAAGTACATTTTGGTTTGTTTACACATCCCAGCCACTAATGAAGGTTTATAAGATTACAAATATTTTTATTAAATGTTAATAATGACGAATAATGATAATCTTCTTTAGATTTACACTATTTACTAAGTGGATCTCGACAACGACAAGGTTTTACATTAGAATGCATTTCTACTTTTTGTTCCTTATTTCAAGTACAACAGCAATAGCGATAATGCTTGTATACTCAATGGGGCGCAGATTTTTTTGCCTAGGGTGTCGAAAAACCTAGAGTCGGCCCTGGCTAGTATAATATCAAACATGGGGACGAAAAGGTTTGATCTTGTATATTTATTTCGAAATTATGAGTACAGAGATAATTGTATTAATTAGGTTGCATACCAGTATCATTTCACCAGAAGAAGAAGAAAATAAGCTCTTGTACCTTAGAACATTACGCATCTGTCAGGTTTTAAAAGTTGGTTTATTTCTATCTGAAGATAAGACGTTAAATTTATACCGGACTGAAGTTAGATTCAGATTCACATTGAAATGAATGTGAATCTAGAAGTTAGAATCACATTCACTTTCGCATGAATTCCTTCTTTGATACAGATTCACATTCAGCTTCAGATTCACATTCATCTTCAGATTCACATTCACATTCGAATGAACTATAACTGTGTAGAGCAAAATCTACATTGAAAAAAGATACAGATTCACATTCAGCTTCAGATTCACATTACATTCAGTACATGACATTACTAAAAAAAAATATTCGCTTTCTCTCAATCTCCACCAATTTACCTTAGCATGCTAATGTACTAAAGTCATTTGCGTGTGCGGAAAAAATGTGGTCTAGATTGGGTTCTAATTGTGGTAACAACGTAACATTAAATGTTCGTGTCTGATTTTTCTATTAAAAATGGTTTCCACCTTCTCCTTCAATTCCCACCATTCTCACTTACAGTGTGGATGTGTCATGGTCACTTCCGTGTGCGGAAAATATTTGGTCCAGATTGGGTGGACCAAAATTTACTTCCTTTCCTTTCTTTCAAACCTTATTCTTAAGTCAGTACACAAGTCAAACTGTGAGGCGTACTCAAATTAAGTTGCTCCAATCTTTGAAATATTCTCAGAAACTGCACGGAAGTCTCTCAAATTTTGTTTGGAAGTTCTCCAGAGTTTACAAAAATGTTTATTTAGAAGTAAGTGAAGCTGAGATAGTTGAAACTCGTATGGAGGCTATGCCTGAGAATGTATCTACACTTTTGAAAATGCTTAAGATTAATACTATTCCTGAGTTGGTAGAAAGGGTTGTTACTCTTGACTCACCTTCACAGGGTGACATACAACAAAGTTCGTTAGTAAGTTTGGGTTCTTCTACTCAACTAAAGCGTAAGACAGATAATGATTTTAAAGTTATACCAAATAAAAAGAAAATGAATCTCAATTATTAGTTCAAGGTGAAGAACAAGACACTGTTGAAAGTAGCAACAATGATAATAGTAATTCTAATGATACAGGTAGTAGCAATGGCAACAATGTAAGTTTTAATGATTATCAGAAAAATCAGTCTAAGAATTATAATACTGCTAATAACAACAGGTGCAAGAAGTATTTTAAAATTGGCAATAAAAAACAAAATAATTCAAAGAATGGTCAGCGCAATAAGTATTATGACAATAGATCTAATAATGAAAGGAAACCTTATTGCAATAAAGGTCAGAACAATAAAAATGGAAATAAACGTAATAATAGGTATCACGGTAATTTTTACAATGGAAATAATTACAATCAAGGTAATTAAAGCAATTATAGATGGGACAGATGTCCTAACCAGAATGATGCCTCTGGTGGTCAGAATGAAAATTCAGTTGCTTCAAATCTAAAGGTTGCGTAGCTAAACATTACGTTGAAAATGATTCACCAAATATTCTTGGTTTCAATACTAGGCATACTAATTGTCCTAACTGCAAGTAGGTACTATAACTGTGGCTCTTCTACTCTTCTTGTTACTGAAAGTCCTCTTCTATATATTGAATCCTATTTTCCCCTTCTAGGTAGCTGAAAAGCCTAAATAACTGTATGGGTCAGCATTTTTTTAGGGGATTTGTTGGCCCATTCAGTCTAAGGCTTCTGTTTTGCATTCATACAGCCCGGAAAGGTTTCTGCGCTATTAACATAAATATTAACTGACACTACATTATTTCTGTACATAACAAGTTAGGAATATTTGTTTTGTACCAACTTTTTCATGAGTAAGCAGTGTCTTACAAGCATTTGTTGCCTGTTGCAATTTTATAATGTTCGTTTGCTCAATTATAGTTCTGCTGTTCTTTCATGCGTCTCTCTGTAATCTCGAGACATAGTACTGGAATCGATAGGTATCCATAACAATATGATATTCAAAAACAGGCTGATTCGAAATCCAACGATTAAATTTAATAATCAAACTATAAAACGTACAAAAACATTCAAATATCTAGAAATAACCCTGAATGAAAAGCTCAATTTTGCGGAACACATTCAAAATACAGCTTTGAAAATAGTTAAACTTGGTAATAAAATCACAACACTTGCCAAAACAAAATTTGCACTTCCCTTAAAATATATAAAATTGTATCATAACCAGATCATAAACTCTATTGGTGTTTATGGAGCAAGCGTATGGGCGCAAAGGTTGAAAGAAAACAAGAAGTTAGCAGAAAAACTCAATAGTGCACAAAGATCAGTCTGTGCAAAAATGTCGGGAGCCTACAGGACCACGCCCGGGGTGGCGCTCAATACTATTCTAGGGATCGTTCCACTGCATTTAGAGGTGATCTAGTCAGCTGCCCTATATTGGCTAAAAAAGAACAATCTAGTGAGCGCCACGGAGGTCTTGGGAGTGATGCCTGAATCTAAACATGTTGAAGAAGTGATTATTATGAATTGGCAATCCAGAAGATTATTCGGCATCATTAATAATATCATCGATCGTTTGCAATGGAAGAATTGGAATCCTAGTAGGGGAGCAGTCCATTTTCTAAGCGGTCATTGACCTTACCTGAACAAACTCCATGAATTGGGTTTGGTGGATGAGCCGGAGTGCGACTGTTGACATATCTCTACGCCCGAACACGTGGTCCTCGAGTGCCCACTGAATGGAGTGGATGCAGAGGGCAAAACAATTGAACTGATTCAGGACTGGCACTGGAATTGGGGAACCTAAGCATCAGGGAATTTATGGAGAATTAGGAGAAAAAAATCACCCTGGATTCGTTCGCGAATAAAATATCTCAAATCTGCAGAAGAAGATACATTAATGAAAATTAAGACTGAGCGGCACAGTGACAGTGTGGAAGCAACATGAGAAACACAACTCTCGTACTTGTAAATAGAACTTTCGCTATCGTCTTTTTCGTGTGTCGTGTAGTAGAAATCGTGTGCATTTAGTTCGAATGCGTGCGAGGATGAATCGTTTGTCGGACAGGGGATGGCAAATTTAAAATCGTGAGGAACAAGCAAACTTTGTGGATTTTTCGGCTCTTCCACGGTCTTGATACTTTCGAAAAATCATCCAAGGTTGACAGATAAATTTCGGTGACTCGAATTGGCTTTTCTTCCTTTGGGTGTCTTTTGCCCCTGGAAGGTTATGCATTCCAGCATTACAGTATAAGGGATGCCTGATTTTTGTCCCTGTAAGGTTATGCATTCCAGCATTGTATAAGAAAGAAGTGTGGGGATATGAATTTCGGTGGCTCGCTTTGGTTTTTCCTTCAAGATGACATGTAAAGAAACTAACCTAACATGAAAAAGTATTCCGTTGTAATTTCATTGAGTCGCTTGCTCCTTCATTCAAGGTTACAATATAATAACGTAGCCTTAGATCAGAAACTCTTTCCATACAAATCATTTTTAATAAAAGAAAATAGTTTTTGTTCTTGTATCCGTTTCATTTGAAGGTTGTGTTCTTGTTTGTAAATGCATTTTCTTAGTATACATTTTCTTTTTCTTTTTTGAGAAACTTTCTAAAAAAGAATGCTAGCTTGTGCATTTCATAGTTACAGCTTTTGTTATCAAAAAGTACGAAACCATTTTGTTTTTTGTACTGTAGAGTCTATTATTGCATGTATATTTTTCTGAACAGCTTATTTTTTTAGTTGGAACTTTTATTTTTCTGTTCAACAGAATTTTGTATTTTAAAGCATAAAGCATTTTTCTCGTTTCCTTTGTTGGATAAGAATTTCTCTAAAAAGTTTTATAACAGAATACTTGTAGAAAAACTATTGTGCGTAACAAAACTTTTTTGATTTTACATTGCATGTCTAAAATTATTTTGTAGGTCACGAAAATATTTTTTGTTGTACTACATGTCAATCTTTTTTCTGAAAACTTTTGTAACAATGTCGTAAATGAAATCTTTTTTTGTACAATGTAACTTTATTTTGAAAATGATTTTGCACATCAAGAATACGTTTTCTCTCACATTGTATGTCAATTTTGTTTAAAAAGTTTTTTCACAATGTAACTTCATTTTCAAAAAAATCTGTGCGTGTCTCAAGAAAAAGTTTTTGTGTTGCACTACATGTTAAAATTTATTGTTACATTCATCATTCTTTTTTTGTTTCCGTAATAGTAATTGATACATTTGTTGTGGTAATTTTTCTTTGTTGGCGTAAAGCTTTCTGTTTTCATATTCTGCAGTATCAACTTAAAATGATACATTAGACAATCACGAAAGAAATTATTCTTAATTGTATCCGAAAACTCAAGTGATTTTTGTTATCAGTTACTTTCAGCTTACCTTTTGGAATAGTGAACCTAAGTTTTCCGTAACTGTTGTATGCAAAATCTAAAAATCGATACGAGAAACATCAGTTTGACTGATATCGAATGGAGTGGTCATTCTATCTATGAACTTTAGTATAGCAACGTCCCATGAAGTATTTTCTTAAATAATTTTATTAGATGAAATCTTTTCATAGCTGTTCTGCACAGGTTACACCTTTTGCTAAGATCTCACAGCTTTTTAAAAATGATTGTGATATAACTATCACTAAATGTATTTGCAAAGCTTTTTGTACTCATCTTTTGATGTACAAAGCTTTCGTTTTCACTGATCTGAAAAGTTTGTTTAAAATTTACGCGTTTTGCTTTTTAATATATTGCATATTAGATAAATGTAAAATTAAGTTTTACGCATTAAGAAATTTACAAATACATGTTTTACTTTGTGATCGCACTTTTCTTCGGCATTTCTTTGACGATAATAGTATTTGTTGAAGCATTGTTAAATTTTCATGCACAATGATATGTAATTCCAAGAGATTAATCCAATACTTCGTTACCATTACGCAATAAAAGATCTTTTTTAGTTTTAAATAATTTTTCATACTGCAAGTAAAAAACAAAAGACTAAATATGGGACACGTCTCGTAAGCTGTGATTCTTATTTTAATTCTAAGAGGAAACAGAGAAAATATATTTTATAGCCATGCGTCTCCTTATATAAAAAAATGTTATTTCCATGTAAAGAAAAATCCATTTTGCATTTTCTTTACTGAAAATCTCAGATTAAAAATTATATAAAAGATGCATTGTCATTCCACAATTGGTTGCTTTGTTTTTACGTAGCATTTTTTCAGAATAAATTTCACAGTTTTATCAATTCTATAGATCAACTAAACAAATATTTGGATTGATTGATTGTGAATGAATGGTAGTGTAGCATTCGACATGTCGTAAGTTTAATTGTAACGGTCAATAATCCTTACTGCTTTTAAATGCAATTACGTGCTGCAAATGCAAAAATAACACCATCAACATACACTCTGGCCATCAGCTTCCCCAATCCTTTTCCGTTATCGTGTCACCCTTTAACATCTATAAAGTTAAAAAAATTGTACTTCCCATTATTGTGTGATTCTGTATTAATAGTACAACTTCCTTCATATTAAAACTAGTTCGGTTTATTCTAAAACAGTATATGCATATGCTACATTTAGTAAAAGTAATAATAATAGTTTGTTTTGCTGTGACAGTTGTACAAAACATTCGACAAACAACACATATTTCGATTTAATGTTTGCACCCACAAATACAAAAGATTTTAAAATTATATCCAAACATAATAACAACAATAAAAGGGCTCGCTTTATTAAACAAGAAATTACCGTACAATGTCAACATCATCAGATTTCAGATGTTACAGTATATGTCAAGAATTTTATTTGCATTTGTGATACGAATCTTTCTGTTTAATGTGGACCCTATGTTTTCTGTTTCCATCAGCATTTTAGATTGCAATGGTGATTTACTAAAATTTTCAATGCAAGTCTGGATGTATACAAAGTGTGAAGATGTCTGTAATATTAATAAAAAGGTATTTGTGTATCATAATTTTGCATTATTAAATGCTGATGTTACTTTTAAAGTCCACATTACCCGAACGTATACTAGACATTAATTTTGAAACACAAAAAAATATTCCATAACAAAATAAAAGTTTGTTCTTTGGTCTTCAACTAAAATGCAGACCAATGGTTAAAATAATCAAAAACCCAATTTCATTAAGCTTTTACATATATAAAAAGTACTGTATGCTTTTTGTCTGTCATTCAGTTATTTTATTATGTATTAAATCGAATAGCCTAAACATTAAAACACCAGTTACAATAATTTTCTAATAATTGTACACAAAAGTTTTATTTCTAACATTAAACCCCATCAAATGCGAATTTTATACTTTCCATGATTATAAGTGTTATACCTGTGTAGTTGGAAACAAATCGTATTTCTTTCGTTAGTGATTGTTTTATTTATCTCTGTACCATCTGGTATTCATTAAAAGACATCGACAAATTGGTGTACAGCATTGTGAGTAGTATAAAAAGATTATCTGTTCGATTCCCACAAATAACTATCCTAATATAAATACATAAAAATATTCATACGATGTTCAACTCATTTGCAAGTAAAAAATATTATGTTTTAAATAATTACCAACACCATCCATCAGCGCATAAAATGTAAATCAAACAAAATTTAATATGCCAGCCTTAAAGGCTACAAATAATATTTAAATTAAAACACACTATTATAAATACAACATACCTCATCATAAGTCTGAAAGCACATAAAAATAAAACACGTAAATATTTCACCATACTATTTATTTTTAAAAACACCATCACCACACTATACATTACTTAGGTTTCGTTCACTGAAAAAAGGCATTTTCCAATTCAGTTAGATGTTTTTTCACGTTCAACTAGTGTTTTTTCTACAACAGCGACAGTTTTATATCACGTCTAATTTTCTTTTTAGTCTCATAGTTTGTGTTAAATTTGATTTTCTTTCTACAATACTAATCAATACACTGCCACTGCACAAAATTACACAGTTCATATAAAATAACATTATACAGTTTCATTCACTAGGTTTTACTTTTGCTTGCAGGATTTCACGCACATTGTCCAAACGGATGTTGTTGACCTGTTGCGCCAAACACCAATGAAAATCAATAAAGTTAATTTTCGTATAATAATGCAAGTTATTAAACAGTTCATAAAGGACATAAACAAAAATTGTATTCGTTAGTATACGCAACACATATTCGTTGTTTTCAAATTGTACACATAACTTAACCGTCACTAACGTCTTCACACAATTATCCTCCATTATACCACACTCTTTAGAGGTATAACTTTCCGTATAGGGATTCCACCAAATATCCAAGGATTGCCAAGGCTTAAATACAGGAGAAGGAGATCTAACTCTCTTTGCATTCAAGTCGTAATCATACCTCTGCTAATTCTATCATTTTTTATGCATTATGTTTTATATTCAAATAAACCCAAAGAAACCCTGCGTTAAGTTTAGGATGTGTCCTTTTATAAATAGTATACAAATCTTGCAATGTTACTGGATTAAATAGCACTTCCTCCGTTTTTTCTTGAAGAACCCCAAATTTTCCTCTACAACACATATGAGCTGCATAAAGTGGGTGCCCATTAAAGCACTCTTCACATACAACATATAGATCTGGTTTATATTTTTTACAACACTGCCATAAACACCACGTATCCGCCGCCTCAATTGTACACTTACAAGACATTTTCTCCTCATCCTGGGAAATATCGAATTCAACACATTCACTTTCTTGTTCTGCTAGTTTAGTGAACATATTTATGTCTTCTTCTATACCCTTACTTTCTGCTTCACATTTAACAACATTATCCATTTCAATACATTCACCGTTTACCTCTAATAGTTTTGAGGGGTTGTCTAATTCTATACACATTTTTGATATACTTGAATCTTCGATTCCAAGTTTTGTGTCCAAACATATTGTTGAACTATCAGGGACTTGTGTTGTCTGTTTCATGTCTGTATTTACATGCAGGGTATACACACTGTTCTCTAAAGAAACACTTGAGTGTAATAGAGAGGTATTGTCTGCTTTGTTTTCAATATCCATTTGTACCAATTCACATTTCGCCTCATTTGGTTTTGGGTACATGCATATTATTGAAGAACATGGGGGCTCCATTGCAAGTTTTGAGTTCGTATTTACACACTGGGAACGAACATTAACAGCATAGGGGTTTAATAAGGATGGACTGGGTGATCTTTCTTCTATATCCATTTCAGCAAATTCACTTTTCGTTAGGGAATGTACAATGTTCTCTAAGGGTACCACATTTAAAGCGTTTTTCACAGTTACGCCACTTTTAATAAGCAAGGAAGGACTCAGCGACCGCTTTTCAATATTTGATAAAGTTTCAATAAAAAGTTCCACTTCATTCACTAGATTTAAAAAGGTGTCACTGGACCTGCTATCTTCTTCTTTCAGAAATCCATTATAAATAAACAAAGTTTCCTATCGTCACCAACACACAACACTGTTCAAAGTACTTAATTTCTTCAATTAAATACACGTAATACTACACAAAAAATCCCGATACAGTCTTTTAAATCTTAAACTGTTTATGCCATTTCTTTCAAACTATAGACCACCACCACCAAACACAAGCAATCATAAGGCTTATACAACAATATCTTTTGTGCCCAAACACACTCATTTTAAAACACTTCTGCGCAACTCACATCTCTAAACCTTTTATTTCTTACATCTACGTCATTTCATTTAAATTCACTACACTTTTCGTCTTAAAAATGATATTCGTAACATCATGATTTCTCATGGGTCTGTTATTACCTATAAAGTTTACACATTATTTAACCAGTACTTAAAAGTACTTCTCCCCCATTTTCTTCCTTAAAGACACCAAGTAAAACAATCACAAATCTAGTGCTTTATCCACAAAAGTGCATGCAATTTCTCCAAGTATTCATCATTTCTAATTATATATACAAAAACTTAGACTGTAATGTTATTATCGGAACCCATCTCTAAAAATATTTCATAAATTACCTTACAAGTACAGTAAAGTTTCCCTACACAATTTCTCCCTTAATTTCCTTACAAATGTTAATGAAATTGTGCTAAGCTGTGTCCATAAGACTATCATTATAGCATGCTATACATGTTAGTGGCAATGCCAATTTCCAATGTTCTATGATGCTTATTATACAATCACGACTAACTTTTCAGTACAACATTCACAAACTACCAATAGGTACAATTTCATCAGCACCTAGGTTCGAGTCCCCTTGTTGACCATCTTTATAGAATTTGTTCACTAATTACAATATGTTGTCTCATTATCAGTTTGTCCAATAAAATAACAACAAAAACAAATGCTTTAAAGCACATTTGCACAACTCAAATACCCTAAAAGTTCCATAAATAACGTATTTATTTAAGTCATTCGCGTTAACACCAATATTCATTATTAGATGGCTTCAACAAATATTTTATATAGCACAACGAATGGCTACTTTTCTAAACTTTTGTTATAATTTCTTAATCTACGCGTCAAAATATATCTTTATGCCACATTTCAGGTTTCTATCTTAAACGGTATGAATTTTTTTTAAGCGACCATATTTATTTAAACATGGCGACTTTTCCGAAATATTCTTACATTTTCGAAATCTACTCATCAAAATACATCTTTATACCAAATTTCAAATTTCTATCTTAAACGATGTGCAAAATGTTTTTTTCGTCGGTCATATTTGTTTAAAGATGGCGACTTTTCCAAAATATTCTTACATATCCGTAATCTACTCGTCAAAATACATCTTTATACCAAATTTCAGGTTTCTATCTTAAACGGTATGCACAATGTTTTTTTCGTCCGCCATTTGTTTAAAGATGGCGACTTTTCCCAAATATTCTTACGTTTTAGTAATCTACTCTTCAAAATACATCTTTATACCAAATTTCAGGTTTCTATCTTAGACGATATGGAAAATGACCTTTTCGTCCGCCATATTTGTTTTAAAATGGCGACTTTTCAAAAATATACTTACATGTTTGTAATTCTTTTGTACTGATTAACGTTTCTACTAAGTTTCAAGTTTCTATTCTTAGCCGTTTAGGCTCTGTATTCCTTCAAAAAATAATTTCGGCTGCCATATTTATTTAAAGATGGCGACCTATAAAGACTTTTCTTATATGTTTGCAATTCTTTTGTACTAGTCAACGTTTCTACCAAGTTTTGTGTTTCTTTTCTTAGCCGCTTATGCTATGTATTCCTTAAAAAATAATTTCCACGGCCATATTTGTTTAATGGTGGGGAATTTTGAAACATTTTCTTATATTTGTTCAATCTAATAATGGCAATACGTCTTCATATAAAATTTCAGTTCTGTAACTCAAACGATGTGCAAAATAAATTTTATGTCGGTCATATTAGCTATAAAATGGAGAGCTTTTTAAAATATCAAAGGTAAAACCAAAATAAGTGTATTTCTTAGCTTCAAAACCAGTATACACAACATTCACGTTTCGTCATGAGGTTTACGTCCTAAATCCAAACTTTCTCAAATTTTCCCACGCTTTCGGAAGCTTTTCAGTTCCAGTTTAGTCAATATCACATTTTATTCAGTACAATAGGTTCTTGTTTTTTGTCTGTTTTTTTATATCTTACTACCAAATTATATTCAACACTTGTGCAATTTACCAGCGCTTTCAGAAGCTTTTCTACGCAAATTTAATCAAATTACATTTTAATCAGTACAATAGATCCTTGTTTCTGTCTAAATTCTTGTATATGTCAATACCAACTTATATTCAACACTTGTGCAATTTACCAACGCTTTCGGAAGCTTTTCAGTACAATTTCCGTCAACATTACATTTTATTATGCAAAATCAGTATTTATATTTCTGTATATCTCAATACCAACTTATACTCAACGATTCTGCTTCTGTTTATTATCTTCCTGTAATTTACCAAGGCCTTTGGAAGCTTTTCAGTATGATTCCCATCAATATCACATTTTATTATGCAAAATCAATGTTTATAATTCTCTCAATCAAACACCAGCCCCAACCAAAGTTGTATGAAACAAGTTTCCTAACAATACAATGTTCCTAGCTCTTTTTAATATTCACGAGTACTTGAAGTTTTGTTACATTCATGTCTATCACAACATTCGTGTTTTCTTTTTAAAATATTCATTTATGTTCTTCAAGTTGCAATATCAAAAACTTCTCTTTCTGAAAATTGTCTCCCTTTCTTTCTTTTTCAGCAACTAAATTAACTTTGAGCCGTAGGCAATGACTTCATTGCCTCATGTTGTGGTTTGGGTTACAAAGTGGAAACTTTTCTTCCCATTTTTTAATATATTTTTTCTTTAGCCAACCCCCCTATTAATTTATTTTCTGTTTTATTTTCATCGGCGAAAAAGGGAAACATGCCTTGTGCCATTCCGGTAATAAAATCTACCAAGACAGCGAGAGTTTCGTTCAAGGGCGGCGTGTCTGAATTTGTTTATGAATAAATCACGGTATTAATTGAACAAATGTCACTTCTAACGTGACAAACAAAACATGCCAACCAGCTATTTGAAATGTGCGTATTGTTTTTTTTAAATTTATTTATGACTTTTAGGCATCTCAGGTTCAGCCCGGAAGGTGTTGCAAGGTATTCAGCCAGAACCTGTTTGTAGGTACCATCCCGGGGTTTGCCTGGTGTTACTGACGGAAAACCCCTAGAAAAACCTCATCATGCAGTAGGATGGATGGGCTCGAACCCACGACCTTCCGAATGCGAATTGTATGGTGGTTCGTAATAATCACATTGTGGGATACTTCGAACTTAGCAAATTTCTCACCGGCTACCTACACACTGAATTTTACAACCTTCTTGTTCATCGGCAGTCATAAACGAAACGGTCTTCGTGCATTTGCTTAGGGTGGACCAGTTGTCTACACTCTTGCTCTGCTGGTGCATGTTAAATGACTACCAAGTATTAAATTTTCCTTTCTGATCATCTTTCCTCAAGTTTCCATCACCTACTGAAATATCGATCTACCATCATACATTCGGCCTGAGCTAAGATAGCTAACCTCCGTAAACTAAAAGCACATTCAGATTGTTTTTTTTTATACTACGCAATTCAGCAGACGTATACATACCTACGACGTCAAAAATGCTGGGCGCGGCAGGTATATTGACCTTTCCGTGTATGTTGCAACAACAAAAATTTATCGCTTTTACTTGAAGTTATTTCCCCCTCATTTAATGTGAGGTCAGCATGAAGCATGTTCATCACAAAGGCATAAGGTAATAACAGTTACAGCTTGGCGCGCTCACTTACGTGAAATTAATATATACTCAATATCCTAGCTATCTTAAAACATCTGCATGCACTTAACAATATGAACTGACATATGCATGCTTCCTCTAAACTATGCGTAGTAACTCAATTATGTTAGTTCGAAGTAATGGTGCAATAACCGTCTAGTACAAACAGGCAGTAAACAGTTGCCAAACGCGAAGCGTGAAAGAATTGACTGTTTGCGAGCGTTACATATTAGATCAGGATATCGCAATACGACCACATTCGGAATCATCCTGCCAAGATATTCCCAGAATATCAATTTACTCACAAAGCCGGGATTATGCAGGTAAGATTTCCAACAGATATCCTGGGTATGTCCCAATATCAAGTGCGACATTGTGACATCAATGGGACCTGTTCAGAACGCCCCATGGATGTCGGATACTATTAGGGGTGGTCGCTTAGGGACACTCAAAAACGTTGAATTTACACAGTATTTTTTTTTAAATACAGATACTAACGTTAACTGTGTTTACAAAATTTAAATATTTATTTTTCACTCTCCAGTGCTTTTGGGATGTGAACATTTGCAAGTAAGACGTTTTCTGTGTGTAATTTATTATTATGGAGGTTTTAAATTGTGCGTATAGTCGTACAGAGCCTAAGAAGCTACTTTTATTTTAAGTTATTTAGGATTTGTCCCGTATTTTGCCGAGTGTCCCGTAATTTATTCATCAAAAGGTGGAAACCCTATGTGCAACACAAAATGGTCAAGGGTCCCTCAGACTTTCCGTGGGTAGCCCGCGGAACGACTGTGCATGTGGCCCTTAGTTATCTCCGTCGTTTGCTGCTAATTTAGGTCTCTATAGAGTGCAAGGTTAACGAAAGCAAGCAGCCATTTTGGAGCTAATAGTAGCGTTTACAGTACTTTTGAATGTTGTAGAATACAGTATGTTTTATTGTTTGTCGCGTTTCTTCGGAACCATTTTTTTGAAATTCTTGATCTAAAGGACAAACCGCTTCAGTCATAAATCATCATTTCCGTTCCACTGTTCAGCTGCTGAGGAATGGAAAAAGTTATTGGCAAACTTTAAATGACAGGAATGGACTTCCCTCTTCTCCCCTTCTCTCTCCTTTACAGACCTTTCCTTATTATTAAACAGCACAGTTTATGTTTCACTTGAGGTAAAGAGAGAGAGGCGCTTGAAGTACGGCAACGTTCGGAACATTGTAATAGCGGCCTGTGACATAGAAAGCAGGTGAGGCACTGAAAGAAGTAACATTTCGCAAACCATAACTTCACTGGATATTAATATTCTGATTATTTGCTTAAGTTGTATTGATCATTGTTATGACATGATTTTCAGAGCTAGCTAGTCAGAATTTGTGTCATGATATGTATAGGCAAGAATGAGCTACGAGAAGATGGGTGAGGAAGTAATGATTAGAATCTCTCTCTACACTTAATATCTACAAATGTTTATAACTAAAGTGATGAACAGGGGAAACACTACAAACGTGAAAATATAAAAGAGGTGTAACTGAGTGTAAAGGTCCGGCTGGTTCGTCCACTCACGTCCCCCGTAATTCCGCCCGCAAAAACACACACCAACAAAATTATATCCACTCTACATTCGTTCTCCAGGTTTGTATAAATAACATTCCCTGCCTACCACGAAGGAGTAACAAAAGTAAAACAGAGCGGTCAATTTAATCATTCACTTTTCAACTCTTACCTGAACCGCACATCTGTCAACTGACCAACTATATGTAATGCCATTGTACACTAAATTACATGCATCGCTCATGGGCATCAACTTCCCTTAGCTATGGTATGGTACCGTGACTGGGCCATGTGTATATCAATCAAAATGAGCATTAAACTAGCATGCACATGCATTGGGATATTACTTTCAACAAATCATACACAAGAAACACTACTGACGCAGATTTATGAAAACACTTTCTTATACACAGAAACATAACACTGAAACACTATTTTCTTGTGATTACGACCACTGCGTGTAATAGGCCTTTTTCGTTATTCTTACTTTTCACACTAATAAATTTGAATTAATAAAAGAATATAAGAAATTAGATGCACTTGACATATCAGAACACACTGATTACGAGGAACGAACACGACCGAATATTCAGGTACTTGGATGGCGATTAACAGTTTCGCACGGTTAAGCATGGCCTCAGACAAAATCAGGATTCCAGGGAATAAAATGCTTTTCCCGGACTGGAGAACACATGAACTAACACCATTTCACTTATCTTGTGGTTTATAGAATTATACAACTTTTCACAGTCCTTCCACTATGACTGATGGATGTAAATCAGTTTTGTCGTCCTTACTTGGAACAAAACCAACTTCGACGTTCTTATTAATTACGTAGTTCATCCTACCAAGTGTAGCGAGGCATGCAACTAGCGTGGTTCATGCTGTTGAAGCACGGTGTCGAGTAATATCACATACGTACGCATCAGTAGATAGCGAGCCAGAATGGGGGTGCATTTTGTAAAAGCGACTCTATTGTTTGTAAAACTACCATGTTCACCTGTCATGTAAGACTATTCTACACAATGGGATGATTAATGATGTGAGGATGATAAATGATCCTACGTGTCATTTTAATCGGCTTTCTCGTCACTTTTGACAGGTCTGTCAGTTTGACATGAACAAAGCGGTGCCGCTCCAATGGCGGATGTTGATATACTAGGGCATACGAGACTTTCCTATGTTATTTTGAACAAAGGAATTTCCCCACTTTTGTCCTACTTGGTTTAATGCCTTCTATTCATTGGGAAATGATAAATGGTCTTGCGTGACGTCTTAAGCGGTTTATCTCATCACTTTTGACAACAGCTGTCAGTGTGACATGAACAAAGCGGTGCCGCTGGAGTGGTGGGGATTTGTGGTGGTATGTGTAGCTGCGTTTGCGCATGTGCCGGGAAGTGCGTTGGTGATCAGGTGTCATTATCAGTTGCTATGGCTTCCTCAAGCATGGACAAGGCTATTCCGAGTGTTGTTAGTCCAGTTGTACCTGTGAATAAGTCTTCCGCCGCGTGCAACTGTTCTGCTCGGTGGGTGGATGAACCGTGTATATTAGCAAGTATTCATCAGTATGAGTTTTTCGATTGCCTTCTTTGCATAGGATGTTATACGAATCAACCGAGCCAACGTGACCATATTTGTACCGGTCATTGCGGTGGCTATTTATTTCCGGACGGCACCCCTCAAGATATATCGACATTGTTAGGGGGTCGTACAAAGACCATTTTACGTCACCCGAAGACAGTGGATGGTTTATTTGCGACGTACATGAAATCTCACGAGTCGGCTCCAGCAGCATTAAAGGAAAAGTTCGACTGGGGTTTTCAACGCATGCTGAAATTGAACCGTGGTGCATTGGTGGATATGTTGTCCAAGGATATGAAAGCCCCCTTCAAGCCCAAGTGACCTGTGTATTGTAGTGGACCCTTACTATGTGTTATTTTCATACTATATGTACTCCACGTGTCTGTGTAGTGCTTTTCAGTGTAATCCTTAGAGTACATAGTGGATAGTGACGGTAGTATTGCACAGTGTAGGGCAGTTGTAAAGGCGACTTTATTTTGGATAAATGTGTGTTGTCCACCATTGGTACGTACTTACAATCCAACCCAATTCAATGTACCGAGTGTAATTTACGTAAGGCCCACAATTGCCTGTACGTTTGGAATATGAGTACAGTGATTGCGCAGCATGTATCAAGTCGTATGAACGATCCAGAACTGTTTGATGAATATTATTCCATTTTTGTTGCCCAGGGTCATACCCATATTTTGAAGAGACCTTTATTAAACATAGTACATCAGTTTATTAAGGATCCAGAGTGCATTGCACAGTTGATCTCTTTAGTGCTTGAACAACAGCAGCAGCTGAACCCAGCGGGTTTACGTGTATTATGCGCACGGCAGTACATTATTGATTTTCAAAGCTTTAAGATTTCCGCCAACGAGTACATTATCCGTGAATTTTGTTTGGTTGCGTGTGATGCTTCACTAATATTGCATTGCCTGTTAAAAGTACCCTGTGAACGTTCGGATTTAGCTGTAGGGTACTAGCGTCAAGTGGACTGGCTAACTAATAATTTGAACGGTTTAGAGTGGAATACAACCAATGGGTTTAGTGTATTACACGTTCGCCATCTTGTTGCGCAATGTTGTGAGAGGGAGTCCATGTTTTACTGTAAGGGTAATGAGAAGATGAGTGTTTTACGTAAGATTTTCCAGTTAGCGAATGTAACAAACCTTGAAGATCAAGCATGTCCTGCATTGCAGACATTACAGTTTAAAGTTGATATTACCAACTATACGTATCATCAACCAGTGCAAGAGTATGCATGCGCATTGCGAACCTGCATACAGTTACAGTGTTGGATGAAGTTACAATCAGCAAAGGTGATGGATGACATATCCACATTACACTTGTAGTCTTAGTACCAATAAATATATACCAACCAGGATATAAGGTGATTGTCATTTCTTGAAATGAAACCCAAAACACAAAAGGGATTAGACATAAAAAAGTTTTTATTACATGAAACTACTCTACTACATATGATCTTACAACTAAACTACTCTACTACAAAAGTGTTACAATTTACATTTTGGTTGTTTTTTTTATTTTTCGGACATACTCTTGTACAAGTTGATCATTCCATGTTGGGTTGGTGGTGAACAATTTTGAATTAATATTTACATTTTGTACTTTGAAGTACAGGTATACAATACAAAACATACCACATAACAAGGAATGATCAGCTTGGTACTGAATGTTATTAACATGGTAAACTTTACAGTTTCTTTGGAGGAAATGAACAAGTAGTTTAGACGGGGGTTGAGCAAGCGGATCAAAGTAAAACCCTCGTCGTCGTCTATTAATATACAAGGTAACCCAATGTGTACCTTCACGATACGAAGGACTTAGGTTCACAATTAAGGCAACAGGTGGTTGTACGATTGCAGGTATTGTGTCCAGTGCATAAATGCCACTTAATACGGATGCTGTACGGCAATCATGCAACACCACGTCTAGTAGGTCATTGTTCCACATAGTCATGTGGAGGTACACTCATCATCATCATCAGGTACTGTACGTACACTGGAGCTAGGAGTAATGGGGGAGGGGTTATATACACATGGTGGATCGTGGGAGATGTATTGTGCTAAATCATGGTACTGTAGATATTTGGCATAACACTGAGCCTCGTACAGTGCACAGCGAAATGTTGGAAACTGGTGTTGGTAATGAGCACAATGACTGGCAGGAAATAATTGAATGGCTTTGGGACACTGCACATCTTCGAGGTTAACAACGGAAGAATCATTAACAACATCCCATGTTGTATCGTCAAGAGTACTTGTTGGAGACAGTATAAATGCATACAATGTATATCCATTAGGATAATCGTGAAAGGTAATAGTATGTCCTTCATTCTGGTGAAATATGCCAGTACCGGAAAACAAGGTATGGTAACACGGTAAGAACAAATTGTTTGCAAAGTCTGGTGTCAATCCCGTTGGAGGATATGATTTTGAACCTACTAGCACCCGAAGTTGATTTAGATCAAAGTGTTGGAATTGGAAGGGATTCTCATTGTATTGACCATTGAATGCAGTATTTGCGAGGAAACCAATCACAAGACCTTTGGGGACGTTACCCAAAAAGACATTAGAGTGTGTGTACGTCGATACGTTTTGGGGGATGGTATGCACACGTGTTTCCACACTTGTCAATGGGAGTTTGGCTGTGTTTTTAAGCATATAGCTATTTAACTGAAGTGCTAAATCCTCTGATATATCCATACGGCGGGCATACAGTGTGACTTCATCTAAGTGAACTCTATAATTGGAATTGGCGACACCCATGAGACAGAAAGCATCTTTACTACGATGGAGTTTTACACGTAGGGATACATTATTAGGGAGTATATGGTCAATGCTGGCAATATCCGTATACAATCTACCCATCATTTCAAACTGAGCACTCCCTGTAACATAGGCTGTACGTTGTTGAAAGCCTGTATTGACATTACCTAACGTATTCAACTGGCCGGCTGTATCCTTATACCATAATGCACTGGTGAGGTGGGTATTAGAGGCATCTCCAGAGTAATTAAGTACGGTTTCAAGGTAGCCCCGGTAAGGATACGTGCCTGATGAAGATGAAATAACCTTATCGTTGAGGGAAATATCAACTTGTGAAAATAGTGAATGCAAGAAATTATTCACATTGACTACGATATCCCCAGCAACTGCAGGTGGACCCGCTGCGGCTACTACTAGATTACCCCCTTCAGCGGTCTGAATTCTACATCTTACGTAGAGGTAAAGGTATGCTGGATGTATATACTCTGACGTATCTCCAGGAATAACAAACTCAATATGTCCTTCGGAAGTGAGTGTCGATATGGGTCGGTATTCCACCATTCGAGAGGATTCAATGGCGGTTTGCGTCATGGGTACAGATACCAAATCGAATTCATTGGTACAGCACTCTTTACTACCAGGTGTAAGGAACGACATTGTATTTAACTGAAGATGTCAAGTGTTCGTTTACTTGTACGTTTACGGTGGTTTACTGGTGGTGGTCCAATACGTCTGCGTGCTCTACGTGTGCGTGCCCATCGTCTACGGCTCCCAGTAAGCAACTGACCCAACATGGTTTCTGCCTTAGTCTTTAAACTCGACCCCGCCTCCCGCATTCGTGCCTTTACGGATTCCTTAACAGGGCGATTTTCCAACACATCGCCAGCAACCTGAATTCCTGTCTGTAGCGCCTGTCGACCCACGGCCTTTGCACCCTTCTTAATGAATGGCATTGCGAATCGAAACAGACCACGGAATAGACTTCCGATACCGTGACCACGTTGATGTACAGGTCCTGCGAAATAGGGTATTCCACGACCACGATGTACAGCAACTTTCATTTTGAGAGACGTCTAAAGTGAAGTGTCACCGTCAACGTTCCGGATGCGAATGGCAAATCACGTCCGGCATGGTCTTTTAGTAGGATTTCGATGGTATCGAAACTTGGAAAATACCTTGGAAACTGGTTTGCTAGTGGAAAATAATGTACGTTTTCGAACTTAATAGTTTGTACTTTACCATGGTTTATATCGTTCATAGCAACAATACGTAGTAATAGTGCTTTTGTATCGCCAACGTACTGTGGCTGAATCAGGTCCGTATACACAAACACCTGTTGCGGATACCCAATACTCAGATAGGGTTGTTTCTGTATGGTACCTGCCTTTAAAATGTTTACGGTAGTTTCGAATCCTAATTGCAATGCCAACATGGGTGATAAACGAATTGCCTGTATATTATCTGTTGCTGTGACCTGGACCGTATTGGAATAGGAAAATTGAATCCATGGTGTAATGGTATTCATTTCATCCAGTAAATGCTGGATGGAGGTATAGTATCCGGGGGTAATACGGTGTTTTACCTTGGTACCATCCTTTATGTCGAACCAGTAAATATTTTCCCCATTGATAACATTTTGACATGTAAGTGGTATACGTAGCTCACTCAGTCCGACCGACCATGCCGGATCATTCAGGTGTATGTGATGGTCGAGGATGTTTCGAAAATGCGTTGGTGCATTGTGGCTATACGTTTGTGTACTTGCGTTGGAACTTAGAGTAATGTAGAAACTATCTTCTGTACTTTCAGATATCATGGTTTACGTTTAAAGTGTAACGTAATGCTTGACGTTCCAAATTGGAATGGCATGTTTTGCCCATGTTCATCTTTTAAGTCTACGTGAAGTTTATCGAAATATTTTTTCTCGACCTTTACGTATTGTGGACGATTATACGTATACGCCTGGATTTGCGGTTACTGGTACGCGTGCACGCTGATTTTACCAATGAGCGTACCCATATATGGCTGTGGCTTAACAATATCCAGACATACGTTAATTTCAGAGGGGGATATTAGCATCGAGATTGCATTGATATGGGGCAGCAATCGTAATGATTATGGATCGCTTACGACGACTATGCGGGAAATAGTGTATGCTATGATTTTCAACGTTCGGATTCTGACTGAAGCCAAGCAGGTTTGAAATCCTGGGGTCATGCCAATGACATAATGTCGCTCAGGATAACGTCTATGTTTAATGTATACCCGATTCCGTGTAAAATCATAGTGCAACATGCGTGGATCAACAATGGCATTTTCAAAATCCACATCAGAACTGCGTAGATCATCACCAACATTATCTAGGTCATGCTCATCAACGGACCCGAGTTCCGCTTCGAGTTGTTTGTTCAATACAGTGACCTTGAGTAACCCCTCCAGGGCTACGCGCAGACGTTCCTTTTCATCCTCCCTTTCCTTGGCCTCCTTTAGTGTCTGTTCCCGCTCTTGTGCCTTGAGTGTTTGTGGAATACTTTCCAGCAATGTTGGCACTGAATCATAGTACCCTGGTGGAATTTTAATATTATATTGCGTTCTCTTTTTACCTTGTGTTTGAATAATGATTTGCTCGTCATGGGGAAGATTATAAAAACTCCATGGTATACGTGCACTGGCTAAGCCAACCACCCAATTGCCCGTGAGATGTACGGGCTGTACGAGTCTGGTTGTATAGGACGCTGTGGTATTATTATTAAATACATTTGCATTAGCGTTGGATGGTAGGGTTACGTAAAACTCATCTGCCTGTGTGGCAAACGTCATGCCGCTGACTGAACAGTTTGTCTACGAACCCAGCTATTCATACTGGACGGATACCCTAACCATTTCACATAGACCCACCCCTTCCTCCGTTTTAACACTTTTTCGATAAGGTACGTTGTTTGCTTTGCTACTAGAACCTTTTGCAGTTCCTGGGTATAGAACCGTCCCTTGATGGGATCACCGTTTCAGTCTTTGATTTTATGTTTCATGTATACCTTTATTGCATTTATCCACAATAAAGATTTCGCGTGACCATTTGTGTAGGTAGCCCTTTTCGAGTTTGTTTATATTGCAACGTACATACGGGTTTCCGTTTTTGTTTGGTACCGTAGAGTGTAACCCATACCCGATTGACATTTGTGTCATTAACCTGGCTTGGTGCCATTTTAATTGTGGAATGTGTTGTGTGATTATAACTCTGTACTAGTGTGTTCAGGACATCAATGTACCGGTACGTATTTTCCGCAGTAAAGTATTTGTATATCGTTTCCTTTAGCGTGCGGATAAATCGCTCCACAAGAGCAGCTTTCATTTAAGAATGTACACTGTAATGATTGACTTAATACCTCTCAAATACACGTTTTACGTGTTGGTTTTAAAATTCCGTACCTAGATCTGTTTGACGGTGTGCTAACGGTAGTTTGAGCGTTTTCAGAATGGATGTAATGGCTTCCGTTACCCGTTATTGTACTTTGCCACATTTTGCATATCCGCCAAATCCATCTGTAGTAATTCGTTTGGTCCACTAACATAATATTGTTTTCGCGGAAAGGTTTTACTTACGGGTGCATGTAATGTATATGCATCCTGTGATGCTAACCATTGTTTAATGAATCGTGTGGGCCTACCGGTTTTTCGTTTTGAGTTTTGCTATACTTCCCAGAGATACTGGATCGTTATAGGTATAATACACTTTGGATAAGGACATGGTTACATTTTATAATACTTAAAGTTCCGAATTACGGTATTCCGTTTCCTTGTTCTGGCCTTTCCCTTTTTTGCTTTTGCTAGAGAGCGTTTCCCTACTTTCCGAATGTGCACTGCACCCGCCCCAAACTGAAAACTGACTAGTTCTTTCGGAATATTAATTTCCTGGAGAACTTGCTTAAATGACTGAATACCAATGGGATGCCGGGGTGCACGTTTTCTTACCACCTCATTAACGAGATCAATAATATTTGAACCTGGACCAATCTTTCGATCTGTGCTGACCACACCTGTTGAATCCCAACTGATTCGATTGAATGCGTGCAGTAGGTTTAATAAGACTCCTGTTCTACAACTTAGTGCTTTTGGAACTGAATCGAGAATTAACTGGAATAATGGGTTTGAAGATGCTGTTTCCGGCGGGTGGTCCGAATCCAGTAGGGGTAATGCGATTGGTTTATGTGCCTGTGGGGTATGTTGCAAGTACCTGTGCAAAGCCTGTTGATACATTTTCCATTTTTCTTCGGGTGTAATATCAGTCCTTTGTAATATGTTTTGCATTTCATGATCGAGACGTGCTTGATGTGATTCCGTCGATTTGACGGTGGATACCATTTGTGCTGTTGCCTGTTCGGGTACCAGGATCATTTTTTGAAATTGTGACGATGCCATACTATCGGTTAAAGAGACTTGCGGCTACTGCACTTACGATTGGTGCTAATAGTAATGGTAGTAGTGCACCACATTTTTGTAGAAGTAGTCGTCGACGCCGTTTTATACTGCTCTTAGCAAGGGACAGGGCACGTAGCGTCTTCTTGTGCCGACGTAGACGTAGCTTGTGACGTGGAGACAAGCGAATGTTGTCATTTATTTTTTTTGCCACCTGTGCAATTGTGCGTATGAGTCCTCCTGATGCCTTTTGGAGGATCATTTTCCGTTGCTTACCTTTGAATTTGCAAAGTGCACGGAGCTCACTACGGTAATGCTGTAGGCTTGACATCTTACTGTCAACTGATCGTAATGGTGGTATGCCTGTCTTTTACATGTGCCTAGACATACATTGTCTCATCTGGAAATATATTTGTACGTATTCGTAATGCATCTGGTGTTTGTTGCGTTAAATCAAACATGAGGTAACTATGTGGTTTTTCCGTGGCTTTTTCAAATACTTCTACAACACCCTTACTGTGTCTAGGCATTATTTGTCTTGCGAGGTATCCGATTTGTAATTTATCACGTGGGTTTTTGAACACTACGAGATAATGTGCGTTTAGCGAGATGTCGCGTGCAGGTTTTCCTTTTGGGAATAGGTTTTGCACAATAAAGATTACCGTTAAACTTTTATGATGTGCATATTTCGTAAAAAGATTCGAAATGTCTCTGTTCGTTTCACTCATAAGATCAACAATAATGATTAGTTAATTTCGTTGACTGTCAAACGTGTCCATGGTAGAACTTAATATTGGGAACAGTGGTGTTTGGTACTGCCCCTCCGTAGCACCAAACGATTTCGTTAAACTTTACTGTAAACATTTTATCTTTATGTTTGAGTAATTTGTTTACAAAGCAGGTCTTACCAGCCCTCGAGGAGCCTGCTATTAGAACCGTTGCTGGGTGTTGTAGTGGCAACATGTCGCTTGCTACTAACGGATTGCTATAATACATTTCCCTTTTATATCATCATGCTCACGATAAAGACTCCCTACACTCCCATCCATCCATACCTATATACATATTTACAGATTGAATAACTTAGCTATATATACACACACACAGGTCTGTCCTTTAGTCTTGTCTATACCCATAGGGTAGAGTCGTATACTCCGTTACAGTTACGTCTTGTATAACCAGTCGCCGTTTACTGGTTGTCATCTTGTGGGTCTTGTACTCCTTTCTCGAAACGATGCTAAACCCTGGCTTTCTCCGGATATTATTCGGGGAAAATATAATTTTGTGTTCCGTCTTTTTAGTTATAAGATCATAAAAATGTTGGAAGTCAATTTCTTTACGAGTTCGAAAGTTGAGGGTGATTCCACGAATTTTCAATATTTCTTTGACTTCCCCAGTTGCCAAATTACTTATCAGGTACGCATAATTTTTCGGTCCCAGCCCAATGAACCGAAACATTTCCCACCCGCTAGGTATTTCATCGGTGAGTTCCCCGAGGTAATTTCCGGTGGTCAGCAAGGGTCTTTCACCTTTCTTTTCAATGAACATGTTTGAGTCTGTATTTACGTACAGGACTCTATCGTAGACTACAGTCTCAATTAGTTCATACAGTCTTAAACGTGCCCATTATGATATAAATGCAGATAGGGTTACTTTGAAAATGGGAGAGGCGTGTTTTCATTCTCCACGTCTTTGTATGTAACAATAAGGGATTAAGCCCCGACCGGGACCACGGTGCTAACCTCGTATTGAGGAGCCAGTAACAAGTTTAATAATGACTATTATTACACGTCGTTTACTATTTTTGTCTGAGGCAGATCGGTTCGCTGCCCGAATTTGCCGAAAAGTGAATTTAAAAATATTTTGGATATCCACCTCAGACCTGGATTCAACTCAATGTTTTCGTACTTCATTTGCAGTTCTTCTTTTGCTTCATACTGGCGTATGTATTCCCGTTTTGTAACGCTCTCTGAGGGAAAGCCACTTGCCTCCTGTTTCATGGTGAGGTAGTTATTCACATAGTTCTTACACAGTCCTTCTTGCATTTCGTATTGCCATACCTCATGGATCTTATCGAGTTTATATCCACAGGATATGGCTTTTTTAATTCCGGGGAGCAGAACGTCCCGCGAAAACACCGTTGGTCCTTGTGCCCACATTCCCCGTTGTGTTCTTCCATACACGTGCGACATAGTCCAAACATGAGTCCCGTTGCACGTATAGGGAAGAACAGGAATTGTGAGGGATTTCGGGGGTTCCACGGTACAGTCATATAATCCCTCGCAGTCCTTCAACACGGGGAAATCTTTCCTGTACGCCTTTGGTTGACCCACGGGTAGGGGTTTGCGAGCCATAACCCATGGGTAGAGTGATGTTACATCTAGGTACCGTAGTCGCTCAGAATCGTTACAGGTGTACTTTTGTTCTGCCACCCTTGAACGCGTGTTTCGGTACAAGGCCTGCCTCCAGGTCAGCACAATCGGTTCGAATAAACTAGATGACACTATCGTGCTTCACGTACTCGTCCCAGGCGCATTCCCATATTTCAATGACCTTGAACCCTAGTCGTTGAAGGTACTGTTCAATTATTATTCAATCGGGTACAACGTTGTTCGAGACTTTACCCTTCTCCGAAGGGTTCGTGCCTAAGGTTTGGGTACCTACGAGGGCACCCATGCCATAGGCAACCGAAGAATTCATACGCATAGAGTTGCGACCCTTCTTTTGCATACCCGTCTAATTTATACGTTCTGGCATGGACCTCTCCTCCGTTTGCTGCGTGTATATTTTCACGGTTGTGCACCCGGGACACGTGCGTTAGCCACTGAAGGGCTTTTTTGCTATGACGGTCTCGTTTTTGGTAGCCTAATGGTGGGATTACGGGTATGGTGTCTTCCGGCATGTACAGACTGCAATACACACGCATAGCCAGGCTAGCTATTGTCGCGCTTGATATAAAACACTGAATTCCATCGGTTCGTTCTTCAATAATATTTGAGAACTTTATAACCGCCGCGGACAAAATGGCGACGTCGTTTTTACAGTAGGCCAGTAGCTCCTGCATGTCGAAGGTGTAGTTTTCGTCCTGACTACACTCGTTATGCCATTGCTTCAATGCATCGTACTCCTCTTCGCTACGACCCTCCGCGTCAAACATTACGAAGGGTGGAATTGGAAACGTATAGTTTTGTTTTTCCACAGTGTTGAAAAGGTACGGGTATTCACCTTTTCGTAGACTGGTATCCAATCCAAGGGTTTTCGGGAGACTCGCTAGTTTAACACCCATGTAGGCATAGGTGTCCCGGAAGACAACGCGTTTTGCAGCGAGATTTGAATGATTTTATTCCCTTGGGCAATGATATGAATCTCCTTGCCCAGTCCTTGCTTCTCTATCGCTGTTCGTGCCACCAATATGCTGTCATAACGGGACGCATTGTGTGCTAAACATACCGTACGACGAAACTGGTCCCGTTCTTCCAATACATGCTCAATAAACTCATAAATGGTCTTGAAACCAAAGTCCCGAAAACCCCCGTTGTTCGGATTCCCGCAGACCATGCACCACTGTCCTTACCTTTGCATTCATGACATCGGTGGGATGCACAGACAAGATTAACTTCATGTCGGCGGTCCCCCTTTGGGTCTGGAGTAAGGAGCAGTCTCCACATCATAGATAATATATAAATATTTATCTTCCCTTTGCATGTCCAATTTTCTAATGATGCACTGGTGCTGTGGGAGTACGTGCTTCTGACACAATTTACACAAATACTGGCCACATTCGTGCGCGGTTTTCCTTTTTCTTGTATTTATAAGGGCTAAGCAGTCGGGGCATTCCTTAAATCTGTCACATACAGACCTACCTTTCTTTGGGGCCTTTTTATGGTTGGTTTTACAGGCCATGGAGGGAAATGTTCTATGGCAATCATCACATTTAAATCGTCCCTTTTCCTCGTCCTGGATGGTGTGGCGGGCTTTGCAAAACGAGCAGGTATACTTGCATTTATGTCGTAGTCTGTCTCGATACCCTGTAAGACACATGTCACAGTACCCCATAACCCGTAGGTATGATGTAATATAGGTTATCATACTGTAATGCCCGTATCCCGTTTCCTCGTCCTTGGTGTACTGAATATATAGAGGGGTTTCTGCAGGAGGATCTGCGTACATTACTCTCGCTTCTCTTATATCCGGGTTCCTCTCATATACTACAATTCTGTACTGCGATCCCAAATGTTGCTGGAACAACTCGATTTCCTCTCGTCCGCAGCCGTTTCTTGCCTCCACATCAATACCTGCTACTACACACAGACGTTGGGCTTCCCTTCTCCAGAACCCGCGTCCTCTTTTTTTGTTTCTCATTTCATGTACCTTACTCTTGGTACCTGCCTTATCCTTTTTCTTATCTGCGCGGGCCTTCGCTAAAACCAACGCCTGTGGGAAACATAGGACTGATTTTGGAGGTGACACGGTGTACTTTTAGAGGAAACCTGTTTTCTCCATGATCCTGTTACGTCGTCTTGTTACTTTTCCCATTCCCGTACGCATATCTACCCAGTGTAACTTTATCACCACGTGACCAAATAAAAATGCCTCATTCGAGTTGAGAACGTTTTCTATAGCTGATAAAATTACAGTTGGGTTTAATTCATCCCCTTTCCGCCAACCCACGTACATTGGAAGATCGATATCACTAGCAGTGCTCTCGATCGTGATTCCAACGTACGCGAATGGGGAAGGTCAGGTATGATGTTCGCTAACGCAAATTTTAAGAGCTCATTAACATACTCATCTGGATCAACAACATTAGCGCCTGCAGGGTCAATCTCAATGAATCTCCCTTCCATCCCAAAGTGAAGGTACCGTCGACGTTGACGAGATATAATGCGAAAGTTACCATTTCCTTGCGTTCCGGTGCCTTGCATATTGGTGGTGGTGGGGGGAACAAACGTTTCCCATTCCAGGACTGGTACCTTCTTTTTTCTGTGCTTGGATTCTATTTCCTGTTCGGTTTTGTTAAACATATTCACAGCGGTCAACGGGCCTGGCCGTACGTTGATGTGATTAGCATCATCGTACATACGGGCTAGCGTCGGTTCCTTTGTTTGTCTTACCACACCTTCATTCCCTGTCCCAATATCCGCGGCAGGTGTAGGATGCTTTGTATGTTCGGGTTCCTACAGTGCGCAGTATATCTTCCTCCAAATCCAACGCTACCTCCACCATGCGTTGCCGTTCACGCGCATCCCTCTGCTCACTCTTCAGAGCAGCTTCCTCCCAGAAGAAAGGCAGAAGCGCGTCAACGGCTTGTGCTTCCACCTCCTCCGGCTGGTGGTGCTGTACGGGGGCGCTCTGCAGGTCAATCCAAATCGGCGGTGGAACACCTCTGCCATAGTTCAGTGGCGGGGTTGCTGGATTTAACCTTAACCAATTCCAAAATGCTTAGACCTCGGTTTTGCCTAGCATTTGAAATATAGTGTTGCGATTAATTCGCCCCTCCCCAATTTTACCCGCATGACACAAGTCATAAAACCGCCGTTGGACCTCTACAATATACGGTTCAAATTCAACCGACCGCGCCGCGTGAAGGTCCAACACTTGCCCGTCCAATTGACATAATTGTAGTATTTCATTTATCATGTGCCAGCAATACTCTAAAAGGTTTTGTATAAAGCGGTACCTTACCTCGGGCCGCGACGTGTGTAGACCAAGGGCCTCCCACTGGGTCAGGGTCCTCCAGGCCTCTAGCCAGTCATTTGTGGACTGTAGCGCTCCGTGTTCAAAACTCTCTAACACAACGTCTATCGGATTCATCCTGTCTGCAAGATACAAAGTAAAAGTGCACTTTGAGTTACACAGAAGTACACAACACGTGCTTGCAGTGTTAGTGATTCACTTTAACTGGGTATGATTGTACTCTACTTGATATATATGTACTTCTAGAGGTAAGTTAGTATTCCTGTGTCTAGGGTCTTGCGCATGCATTATTTTCTACACTCTTCGTATGCAGGTGTGACTACAGCTTGGGATGGTATGCATAGGTCTCGTGCATAGGTGGCGATGATGATTCTTACTACTACTACTTCTACTAGTATTCAAATGTTTACACGTACCTTCTTTTCTGGACTGCTTGTTCACTCTTACTCGGATCTGGTGAATTGAATTTTTTTAAGGCCTTTAGGCAACTATGGCTCAGGCCGTATGGATGATTATGGGATGAATTGGTGGAATGATGAAAGTGGGAGGAAACGGGAGCACCCCGAGAAAACCCACGCACACGGTGTTTGTCCACCACAAAGCCCACATGGCATGAGCAGGGATCGATCCGACGACCCCTAGCACCAGAGGTGAGCGCTCTACCAACTCGGATCTGGTGGTTTGACGTGCTCGGTTCTGGTGCTTTGCCGTGTTCGGTCTACTGATACCTGCAATGAATGGAACCATACTTTAGTCTATTGTATCAGCTTTTGTGTACTTGTTAGTTTTACTGATTGTTATATTTTACCTTAGGTATGTGAGTAAACTTACGTACCTTTACATTGTTTTCTTTCCAGCTTCTTCTCCGTGGGCATGCTCTTGTGGGATTTGATTACTGTTACTACTACTACTACTACTTGCAGTCCTATCTTATCGTTTTCCTACGTTTACACGTACCTTATTATCCTTTTCCGGGGGTCCTTTTTCTACCTGGGTTGATCAGGTGTTCGTTGTGCTGCTGGTGTCTTACAAAGGCTTTTGGTGGGTTGATCGGGTGTTTGTAGTGCTGTTCGTGTCTTACTCCAGCTTTTGGAAATCTGGAACAGATGAAATCATAATTTAGTCTATTATACCAGCTTTTGTGTACGGGTGGGTCGAAGTTATGCTTTTTATTACTACATTAGTGTGTTGCTACGCATACGTACCTTTAGCTATTGCCCTTTATTCCCGCTAACGTAGATGGCTCTCGTAGATCGATCTTATCCTTGCAGGTTCTCCGCAGTGTGTCTCCTTAACCTTCTCTCTGAAACGATACTACACAATGTGTTTTAACGTTATGTCTCGTACTACATCCTTAAGTACATAGCTAGATTTTTTGACACCTTCCCTATCTATGTTTTTTTTTACTTTTTTCCCTTTTAGGATCCTTGTTTTAATACATTTTTGCTAGACAAATTGAGATTTTATGATATGTTCCATCTTTGAACCCTCTTCTCTCCTCCTCCTTCTCCCCACTACGTACACCGAGCACCCTGACGACATATTCATCGCATTTAGGTAATATTATTACATAGCAATGATTATTAATTTTAGCAGTTAATGTTGCACTTCTCGGGGTACATTGTAAATATGAATCCAAATCGTTCCTCTCAATACTTGTAATATAACATAGCATAAACGGGTATTCTAAATCAAAAGCATTGTTATCCAGAATAGCTCTAAGAATTTTTTATGGATTAAAAAGAAATTCAACAATTAAATATTTTTTTCTTCCATCATGTTTAGATAAAAAATTATTACAATCCATGATGAGCATTTTTAGTTATAACAATTTTAAGTTTACAAAATGGAAATGCCGCAATCGTACCTTCAACATAAAGCTCTGGCCGACACCTTCCCGATAATAATAAACAAGTATTGCAAGAAAAACATAAACATGTGTTTACTTCCAGTTGCTGCTAATAATAAAATTAAATTGAAGGAAGGGATGGAATGATTCAAAGTGTATATAAAGCACGTTTCTTACAGTAATTGAAAATGAATTTAAAAGCTTGGGATTTCTATTTAAAAACAGTAAGGAGCAGACAATAAAATATGAATGAACTGTAGGCGATTTGCGGTTACCACACTACAGTGAATAATCGTATGAGTACAAGAAAAAGAGGGAGAAAAGTACCATGAATTAAAAACCTAATTGAGATTATATACATCCACAGAGATAAAAAACGTTATGTTATTGTTACATAAATTACATTGCAAAAACTCAAGATGACAACTAAGGACAGCTCGGATTTTGGTGAACATCCTTCGGTTGTGCACCATTCACATTCAGTGTTGCAGTCTTTTTGGGAACCTGAGAGTTGCGAGGAGGGTCGATTTCATGATGATGTGCAGTCTTCTCTCCTCCTTGTTCCCACTACGTACATTCTGGACCCGTTTACCATCGTTCCTCCGCGCATTGATATTAACTACAAGTGTACATGATTCACTTGTCCATTTTTCCCAACTTTTAAAAAATTCGAACTGGCCTATCTCAAATTCGGGCCGACATACGCTCTACGTACTATTACTTTCAACCTTAGACTTCTGAACCTATTTGTACCATGTGTCAAGTTTTCGAATTTTCTCGAAATTTGACACTTCGAACCCTCGTATCCCGAGAACCGTTCGAGCTAGAGCAAATTTGACCCAAAATTTCGACCCCCCGTACATTTGGTCTTCCGGACCTATATACAAAGTTTCAAGGTCCTCGGACCATTTTCAAATTTCAAAACGTTCAAACCTTGAACCCTTTTTTCTCCTCCTTGTTACCACTACGTACATTCTGAACCCGTTTACATTCGTTCCTCCATGCATTACCATTAGCTACAAGTGTACATGATTCGCTTGTCCATTTTTCCCAACGTTTGAAAAATTCGAATCGGCCTATCTCGAATTCAGGTCAACCTACGTTCTACTATCACCTCTGTTCTTTAAGATTGGTAATTGCAGCCGGCCTTGTGAAACATTCTACAATTACATTGCACTTATAATTGTTAGTACATACCTCTGTATTGTTTTCTTTCCGTTTCAATGTTCACTCTTATCACTGTTCACTAACCGTCTCACAATAACTGCCTGTTGCTTGCGTTCATTATCTATCCTGTTGTCCTGGCCACTCCCCATCAACACATCCTGTCTTTGATTAGTTAACAATCTTACGTTTTCTGTTCTCTCCTCCCATCCTGTTAAGAAGCTACCTGAACCTTCCCCCTTCCCAGTTGCCAGCTACCATTCTTTCTCTTCCTACATTTTCTTTGTTGCAAAGCGGACCGATTGATGATACACTTCGTAGGACGTCCCATTTCTTTACGGTATTTGTGATTCAGTAGTGTTCTTTCAATTTCAGTTGCGGTGTCTTCTTCTGTGCAGAGTCGGTGGGTCTGACACGTTTCAAAATCATGCTACTCTCGTACATTGTTGGATCCCTATTCATGCAATCCTCTTTTTTATAAAGAGATAAAGAAATCGTTTTTCACACCACAGACAAGGCGTCACTACGACCATCTTTCTAAAGAGAGGTACCGCTCTTAGAATTGCATGATGGATTATCATCCTAACTGACATCGCTTCTAGACCTACCATACGAGATAATTGTAGGCATTCAATATGCTTGACAACGCCAGTAATTTCAAATAATCTGTCATTCCACTATATACCATGACCAACCATTACGGCTGGTAGCTTCTTAAGGTCATGTATTGTTAAGCAACTTCAACTGTGTCATCCATCATACAATTCTTAACAATACTACTGACAGCTACTGTTAAAAGTCACGAGCTTAGCCCATTCAACGTCACGCAGGATCATTTATTAGTCCCACATCATTAATCCTCACATTGTGTACAATATTCTTACATGTCAGGTAGACATCGTCTTTTAAAGGATTATCCATTTCTCTATTTCAAAAGGCACGCACAGATCGGGCTCGCCTTCTCCTTCTACCATTGTTCAGGCAGAGATTCAAAGCGTTCTTTCAAATCATTATTATCCATCTTTTCATGCCTAGTTCTATAACAAGTCAACCTCATACGTACATGTGTCATCCGTCAAGCCTTGGCACTTGTCCCGCTGACAATCGATCTAACGTTCTATAGAAATTCAAAGCGTTCAGTTAAATTAAAACCAATTCTTACATCCTTTCCTAAACCATGAGTGGTTCGCATTGTCATGTTTCATCCGAAACATTAATTCTCCTCTGAGACCTGGCGACTCAATCTTGTCATTGAATCTTGTCCTTTCAAACACAATTGCCTCCCTAACAACGCTTTGTCCAGATGCCGCACCCAATAAACAATTCGTCATTCCCAACGTCTGATATTAAAGTATTCATCTCAATCTAATGTCACGTATAGTTATATTCATGTCTTACAGGTACATGGACATCATCCATCAACCATTGCTAGCATCTAACGAACCCATTGTGACATTAATCTTTACAAAACCTATCGTACTCTCTCCATCTGCCTTTGATCGTTTCCAACTGACTGCCCCTGTCACAAGTGTTGAAATAAGCCGATTCCACCGTCACGTACGGCCATATAACATTTCCCAATGAATAGAAGGCATTAAACCAAGTAGAAGACAGATGGCAAAATTCCATTGTTCAACAAAACATTGTAAAGTCTCGTATGCCCTAGTATATCATCACCCGCCATTGTAGCGGCACCGCTTTGTTCATGTCAAACTGACAGCACCTGTCAAAAGTGACGAGATAAGCCGATTAAAATGACACGTAGGATCATTTATCATCCTCACATCATTAATCATCCCATTGTGTAGAATAGTCTTACATGACAGGTGAACATGGTAGTTTTACAAACAATAGAGTCGCTATTACAAAGGGCACTCCCATTCTGGCTCGCTATCTACTCGCATCTCACTACGATCCGTTATGATCGTTGATTTCCCCCTTTCCTGCTTACACAAAAACAAAATAACCAATTGGGGGCCTGACTTCGAATCTTGTCGAAAGTTGTGGACGTTTTATTCAAATTAAACGATTGCACCATCAAAACTGTTTGTACGTTTAATGTCTCACAACACACATGAAGGCTGAGAATTACTGACATTTTGGTGGACTGATATAAAAAGAACTTTTCTAAAAAAATGTGTAGCACTAAACACGTTTACACAGTATTTTGGTTCCGTCCTATTTTTTGACAGTCTACGGAGGAACACTGGAGTGAGTAGGCGTTTCTCCACCCACCAAATATTTTTCCAACAGCTGGAACGGTTGGTTGATAGTGACACCTGGTGTGAAACGTTGGAGTGAATGGGAGAACACAGGGAAACGGTGCACAGAATATATCCACAGCTCGTATGGAAACACATGGAAGGGAGTTCGCCGCAGTAATCATCTGCGAACTCTGTTACAAGTTCACTTAGTAGGTCTGAGGGCAAACACGGTAAAACGCCAGTCGTAACTGCGATTCACTTCGTAGCAGAGTTGAGCCTGCCGTTGCGGAACAACGTCGTGCGGGTTTGATACTAAATGATGGCATATGTTTTGGGCCACTTTTCTTTTGTTCTTGATTTGCACTATTATGATTTCCGAAAAGTGTTACCGAGCATCTGTACCTTAGTTGCTAGAGAGTTGACTTTGCAATGGGGAGATCTTGAGTTTGATAAAAGAGGCCGACTCTGATTTAGTTTTTTTAGGGATTTCCTCAGTCATACCAAGCAAATGCCAGGATTGTATCTTCAACTTAGACCTTGTCTGACTCCTTTCGCATCATTTCCCCTTTTCTATCCCGGCCTGAGCCATAGATGCCTAAAGGCTATAAATAAATTCAGTTCCAAAATGTGTTGCTCCGGACACATAAAATCAATCATAACTAAATATAATTTTAAAGCACGTCATTTGGGCCTGTAATTTATTTATGGACTTTAGGCAACTTTGGCTTAGGCCTTAAAACACTTCATATTGGGAATGTAACATCTACATAAACATATTATACGTAGTTTTGACAAAAATAGCACTAAAAATGAGAAGAAAAACAAATTAAAATTCTTCCAGCTTTCTTCCTCTTGCCGAATCGCTTTTTCATTTGTTTCGAGACGCCTTACTTCGGTAAACACGTCAACCAACTTCGTTTTCTCAGTAAAGATTGTTGACAATATTTTTGAATTTGAATTACATCTTATTTCAGTGTGAGTTGACAGATGATCGTTTCGATGATTTATGAAAGAAACCCGGTATACCCTGAAGTGTCGAGAAAAATAATTTAGCACCATAAATGTTTTTGCAACTCTGTTGTAGCACTAAATTTAATCGATGCGCAAAACAGTGTGTGAAGATTGCTTGAGGAGCAAAATCGCGCATGCGAGCTTGGAGACCAATAATTTCTCCTGACAGAACACTGGCACCATCATATGTTTGCGCTACGAGTTTTTCCCTGAAATCATATTTATTAAGAAGACTGACAAGCAAATCGCACATCACATCAGCATATCTATCTTCCCCGAGCTCATGAAAACCTAAAAAATATTCTTGAATTTTGCCTTCTAAGTCTACAAATCTAACGACAAGTGAACATTGCGCTTTGTAGGCTTTGACCGTTGTTTCGTCCACCTGACATGAAAAGAACATAGTTTTTCCTATTCTTTCCTGAATAGCGTTGGCCAACACTTCACATTAATTCATTTTGTGTATTCTTTTATAGACTATCGAAATGACCCAGGGTTTCCCAATGAGATTTTAATTCATCGTTACAGCTCAACATCCGTTCGAAAACTTCTTTGAAGTTACGGCGATTAAAAAATTCCTTGACTCATGGTGACCACGAAACGGCAGTTCTTGTTTACACAAAACACATTAACTTCTTAAAAATTTCTGCTTTTAGACACATTATTGTTGAACTCTAGTTTCCTTCGCTTTTCATGTTCATTGAGTTGTTCTAATACGTTTGCAGGTTCTTTACTAATTTGTTTCAATCCGATGAAACTATTAATGTGTTCTTTAGATTTAGAATGCATTTCCACACCTGATGACAGATTTTTTAAATCAAAATATCCCTCACAACACCAAGCATTTTTCTTCACGCTCAGTAATAAACAGGGCCAACAAAATAATTTACCTATTGTAACACTGCCACATAACCACTTGTGAACATCATACCACGATTTCTTAAAAGTTTGCTCTTTTTCCCGTCAGCCTGCATTACGGACAAATCTGGAGTGGGACGTCCTTTATTGGGGATTTGTCGCTGTTCCACCTCATTTCGTCTCGAGAACGGCATGTTCGAGAGAAAAACAATAACATCATAACTATTCATGTTCTAAATGCCAAGTTAATATAATTATATAAAAATATCAACACATACCGAAACAGCACAGAAAATCAGCAAGTGAAAAATGTATAAACTTATGAAAAAGAAACTTTTCGAAGACACTCCGCGAACAGATCAGTGAGACGACACAAAACAAAACAATAAAATCATGGTTGGCATCACTATTCGTGTATTTTCTGTTTTATATATTCCCATTTCGAATAAGTTACATCTTATTCTCTACGCTACCACGTACCAGCCACAAATTCTAAATATAATTTAACATGAAATGTGAACTTTAGGAACCTCGCTAAGTCAAACATGATTGATTGTGTATATAACTTTAACTTGTTAAAGCAACATGTGCAATACAATAAATATAATATTTCTGGCCATCCTACGTCGCCAGCGAGGTGAATTCAAGGAGTAGACCTATAATAAACAACATCTTCAAACAGTAGGAGACGCGTTTTGGAAAGTGAGAAATAGCTGCAGAGTGGCCTCAGTTCCCGTTAACAAACGTAAAGCTTGAAATCTGTTGTTACGAGTCGTTGCCATGGTAACCAGTGAGAAACCGTGCTGAAGAGGCCTCAGCTTAATGAGTTTCTGGGAAATGACCATTGAGCTGAGTTGGAATATACTGGAGCGTTCGATTGCATTCGTCGGGCTGTACGCAGGCATTTACTTCACGCTTTGGGGTCTAGGTATACTGAAAGCTGCTTCGTGTGCGTGACCAAGCTTTGTTTGTAGCATGAAGAGTAATTAATTTGTTTTCAGAACAGGAACAAGTATTTGCATATATTTATATTTTTATGGAGATACATAGGTGAGGCCTCACCTGACGCACCGCGCCTGGAACATTAACGTGAGCCACGCGGTTCATAATGGGGAAAAGTTGAGGTTGTCTCCTGATAAGAAAATGTGGTTTTGCTGTGCGACAGAGAATACATACTTTTTTATTTTTAACATTATAACCTGTATGTTACATAAGGGAATAAATAGCTTATATTTTGGTGATGAAAATCAAAATCAAATCAAAGTTCATTAGCAGTGAATACAGAAGTAATTAAATTTATTTATTAAAAAAATGGACAGACACTATCTACTCTCACTGCCCCGAGAATTCACAAGGTTAGTTGTTGAAATTATGCTTTAAAAAATATTTTTCTAAGGAGGGCGCTCCCCTGCACTTCTTCTCGGTTTTCGTCACTGATCCATGTATCTCTTTGTTGGTGGTTACGTTATATCTAAGTAGTAGCGTATATAAAAATAAATAAATAAATTTTTTCAATGCAGTTTTATTTGCTTTCAAAATCATCTTCGTTTTAATGAAACTCGAATATTTTAGTAGGGTGCTTTACTCGTGAATGAAGTTTGGGTTTTCCAGAACATTTTTTTTTTTTTTTTTTTTTAAGTTATTATAGCTTGTGAACCTGGTAATGCTGAACACTTTATGTGATTTGTGTACCTTCGCAACGCACCGTTGATATGGTACCGAGTACTAACAGCAAGGAGTAGGCAACCTGTTGTGTTGTGGTAACAGGATATTTAAATCAATGCGAGTGTAACTAAGGGTGTTAAACTGTTATAGTTTGTGAAGAAACCAGACTGCTTCCACTCTCGCATATGTTAAGAGATATGTGATATAATATTGTATTAAAGGATAGTGTATACTGAAACTACTGTGTGTTTTTCAGTGATGTGAAGTAAAGACAAGGCACAGTCAGTAAAAGCTATAGCTTACGCATAATCGGTAGGTCTGTAGAACGTATTTGTTGTTTAAAAAGACAATTGTGAGATCAGAGAGGACATTATGGCAAGTCAGAATGGACGAAACACACCTCAAAGATCAAATACATCAAGGGAAAGATCATCAGTAGTAACCACGAGTAATCTCAGTACATTAACAGAGGAAGATAATGAATCCGCTCAAATACAGAGTGACCAGAAGGAGGCAGAGAATTATCATACAAGAAAAAGCACGGGAAAAAGATTACTTCTAGGTAAGTTTTTAGGTAATTAAAACAACCTACGGTCAAACTAAGACCTAACCTACAGTCAGTAATGTGTGGATCAGTTCCTTACATCCTTCACACCTAACCTGGCGCTTTAAAAATATTGGCAGTAGATTTAAAGATTTTATCATTTAATAATAATTTTTGGTTTTCCTTATGGCCGAAAAAAAAAAGTACAAATGCAATATTTCCAACGTGTGTATAAGTGTTGAAACGCAAAATATGCCTAAAACAAACTTTTAAGTCCTGGACGTGTGGATTAAGAGTTCAAAAGTATGTGACTCGCTTTTGGGGCGAATGGAGTGAGTGTTGAACGTGATGTCCGTCGTATAATTAATAATATGTACAAGATTTACTTCAAAGAAAGTAAAATTTACAGGCGAAGAGTAATAATAAGAAGGTGTGTAGGAGTGTTACAACGCAAATTTAGAATAAGTTTTGGAGTCATGAAGCAGTGTAATAAGGGTGAAAGATGTAGGTATAGGTAGGAGTACCTGAGCTTCCGCCATGACTAGGGGCATGCGTATATATAAAATTAATAACCTAACCTAACCCACTTCATTTTAACTTGAAAACAGTAGAAAAAGGCAAAAGCTAACAAAATGCCATCTGAATTTGGTGGATTACTACTCGCAAAAGGTCCAGTAAAAACTGCGTGGCGTCATTAATATTCCTCTGCGTGCCACCATATTCGACTTTCAATCAGCTTGAGAGTGTATTTTACGAATTAATCATTATAGTGTGGTTTATGTGTAAAGTTCTCTGTCGCTACCTGTCAGGTTGTGCGTATGGAAGTGTCAGAGAAAATTATTTTTCTCAGAACTAGTTGTATAGAGCGTATAATATTGGTCAGTAACTGGCCCGGGTTTAGAGTTGAATAAATTTTATGCAAAAAATGATATACTCTGACTTTAATGAACCCACCTTCGGGCTCTACATTGTGTGCCTGATTTTTGTAGCGAAACGCGTCATTCATAACACGGAGTGACACCTTTACTGTTCCTCTGCATGCTGCCTTGCTTACGAGATAATAATAAGATTTACTTTATCTCTTCCAGCTTCAGCGAACTATTGAGTCATAAATACGCTCAATACCACTTGTTTGTTTCTAAATAATTACTTTACATGAATAGCGTCAGACAGCAATCCAAAAAGTTATACGAAATGCCATATGTCATTATTATTTCGTTCATTAATTACGCACTCGAGTTATTCACCTCGTAAATATGGTGGCAGACGGTGGAATATTATATGTGATGAATCGCTCGTATTTTGCTACACAAATTACGAACAGTATATCGGGAGAGGGAAAACGAATTTGAAAAAAATGTCAGGTTAGGTGTTTTTTATTTCATTTTACGCGATGTACATCACGTTAAACACCCACACAGTGTGCGTTTCCTTAACGCGTATGCAAGTAAATAGGTTCTCAGACTTTGCGCTCTTACACTCTTATTTCACACTTCCATGATTCGAAACTTATATTTTGCGTTTCAACACTCACACATTTTGCAAAAATCAAATTTCTCTCGTTTTTGAGTAGGCGAAGTAAATTTAACCCCGAAATAATGATACGTGGCTTGCCGTAACACTTTTCGGATTGCTGTGTGTTTGTAGAAGTGCAAGAGAGTGAGTGATATAGAGTGTACATATGACTCAACATTACGGCCATAAAGTAATGTTTATCCATATTTTAAAACAAAATTTGAAAGATTTTCAGTTAGAACGTAGTGTTTGTTAGAAGCTTATTGTTAAAATTCGGTCTTCTTGATGAATCTGTCGTGAAATTCTTTCGCATTTTGTGAAAAGGAAAAGTAGAAGTACTAGCGTATTGATAAATCCTGCTAACCTAAGGTATTCTTGGAACAAATTAACGAAGTTCCATAACTTTAATCACATTAAGATTCTTACTTTGCGTACTGCATGCAGTCTACCCTAATCTCAGTTTACATAGCATACCGACTCTGAAGCAAAAGGAAAAGGTATGAAATTGTATGAGTTGAGGGTACAATAATTATGAAGTGATTACAGCGGAGCAGCCTCTTGGATTTACGGTAAACAAGGTAAAATGCTTGCCGGTACTTAACATAATGCTATCAAACATATTTTAACATAACCTTAACGCCATTCCCATTAATACGGATGTTAATTTTTTTCTCTTTTCAAACGGTTTCTATTTTTTTTTTAAGTATAAATTTTTTTTTATCGAAATTTATAACTAGAATCGGGACGGGCGTAAGCCATAGTGCTGTTACCGCCCATAAAATTCATTTTATCTTATCTTATCTTATAACTAGAAGTAATAAACATGATTATCTTCAGTTCATACAGGAAAGATTCGGATAACAAAATGTATTATCATTGAGGTAATTGATAAAAGTGTGCTGTCACGGATGGAGCAAAATTTGCAAAGCCGTTTCATAGGTTATCAATTGAAGCGAAATACTCTGCCGTACCCAAAAAGCATTATCAGCCTGGCCACTCGACCTGGAAACGTCAGGGAAGTTGACTCAACCTGGGGAAGTCAAGAAATGTTATTGATAATCGGGAATTTTTATCAAAAAGAGGAATCCTGAAAGGACCAAGTCAGAGACAGTTATTGTTTTAACTGAAAAATAAGTTGAGATGAGGATTAAAAAATTTCAAACCAATTATGAAAGCTGGTTATTTTGAAGGATCCGTAAATGTGCACCAAAGTCGTGGAGTATAGTTCATCTTGGAATTGCACAAATGCACACTCTCTAGCGCGCTATGTCGACTGTGGCGATATGCTTCTTGGAACAAAGCTTCGGGTGTTGTCTTGCGCGTATGTAGTAGAATCATCAGCTATATCAGTTGTCGAAAATACAATACTGATACACTAGTAATGATAGTTATCAGTTCTACGAATGTGGAATCATCGAGAATTCATGCGGGGTGAATTAATAAGTTTCTTGTGTCAGAAAAAAATTATGAAAGCTGAAATAATATGTGTATTGTATTCTGTTACACAATATGGCGTACTTCTTTTCGTAGTGCTGCCGACAGTATGTTTTCCTCCTCATGTTTCCTGATAGTGAAATAGATTCAAAAACGCAATTATAGCGATCAAAACTGGCTTGTACTTTAGTGCATGGTCTTGATTTTCATATCTCTATAAGCAGTTGTTTAATGAGTCAAATAGTTGCGTATATCTTGTGAGTTTCGATGAGTCTCTAAAATTTCCCGAATGGAGCAAGGAGATATTTTTGTCAGGTGCTGGAATACTAAGAAGGGAGATGTGAACAGATGATATATAACTTCAGTTTTCCTAGATCGTACAAGTAGTCTTGATTTATGAAGAGAGTTCAATACTGCAGTTGGTAGATACAGTGATAGAACCAGGCTTTGTTAGGGAGAGGGGTAGGGGGAGAAGCAAGTGGAACGGACCAGGAACATTTTCCCGCTGTTTGTTTAAAGTAGATATTTCTCATATTTTCCGTCATATTATTCTCATATTTTCCGAAATTTCCGTCACGTTCTATCTTGGAATATGTGGCGAAGACGTTGGCCTTCACATAGAAAACTTTAAATGCAAAACCATCCTTTTTTTTTGTGATTATTAATTTGATTAATTCTTTGTTCGAGTTTGAATTCTTTTAGCAGTAGGGCTACATGTGGGGTAAGTGTAAAGTATTGATGGAGGCAAATGCTAAAATTATGTGATATATGTAATTGGTTTAATTTTTATTCCACAGGAAGGACTAATTTAATGTAATGTAGCTAGATTAACTTGTGTTTCGTGCATTATCGAGAAAGTTCGTAAAGCCTTGGTAACTGAATCTTTTGGTTATTCTTTGGATCACCTTCACCCCGGAAGGCCCTATTTCTATTGGTCGGACAGGGTAGAGCAGTCTTTAAGTGGAGGAATTTGTTCAAATCCCGCCTAGTCGGTTAGAGGTGAAAAAGGCAAAGCAAGGAAGATGCTGGGAGGAGTACCGCGATTTTCTTCGAGAGAGACTAAATCTGTAGCTTGAGAGGAGAGATACTGAGGGGAGCGCAATGTAGTTCCACGGAAGAAGGAACTTCGAATCTCTGCGACAAGACCTATGAGTAACTTCGCCAACAAGGTCAGGTAAAACAGCACCATCTACTAAGATTAACAAATTGATCAGACTTCTTTCGGTGAGAGATAGAGGGTAAATTTCCATGTTTTTTTTGTTGCTAGACTGATAGTAGACGAAATATTTTTTGTGATGGAAATCGCCACTTTCATTTTGAGGAGACTGAAAAGTCAACAGCTGATTTCTTGTTTTTTGTGTAATATAGAAGAGTGCTGATGTATGTTTCCTGTATTGGGCGGAATAGGCCTGAGATATAACATAGTATTAATAACTAATACCCAGTGAGTACAATTACGGAGGAAAATTTTAGAATTAACGATTCGTAGCCAGTCGGTACGAAATAAATCTGATTTTGAGATGAATCGTGTTTCACAAATTTTTTTCATTGGTTCTCATAACGACAAGCGAATTATAGTTTCAGATCTCCCGTTTATCTCGTAGAGAAAAAAATTATTCTATAAAAAGAGGTCGGAGGGCCTTTTCATATTTTGTAGCTCCTACTTATCAACTATTGCCGGAATGCTTACGTCAACTTTATCAGAGGAGCAGAATTTCAGATTTATTACGAAACGAATATGTAAGCTCATTATATTAGTAACCTAGTACCTCAGGAAATAGGACGAGTTGTAGCGTGCAGTATTGTGTTTAATAAATTTTTGCTTTTTCCGTCCTGATTCATTTCCCAGCAGTTTTAAGGTTCGGATCCTTAAAAGAAGAAGGAGAGTAGAAGAAGTGAGTAGCTTTCTCTTAATATCCTGTCAGTTAAGAAATTAAAGGGTAACTCGAAATGAAGTTTATGACTCTCCACGTCGATACAGGGATATTTATGTTGGTAATTGTGTAGGTTACAGTATGACTAATGAGAGCTATTGACTTCGTAGTAGTTTCGTACCAGGCAGATTAATTTAGTTTGTTATTTTTACTCCTCCGGATTTAGCGAAATAATTATAATAATGTGTTTACATTCCTTTTACTTCTTTATTCCTAGATCATGAGGCAGCAGTGACTGCAGTTTGAATTATGCTAAAAGTTGTAGTAAGCCACAATAATAGATAATTGTTAAGGTCTAATGAGACTACTTTCTGATGTCGTAGATTTACGTCCCCTACCGAAAAACCCATTTCATTTTCATTAGTAACGTAGAGGAGAGAATTGTCTCCAATAAAGCATGGGGCAATGAGACCAATTAGCAATTAGAGTCAGTGAACTCATTCTTCAGTGTTGCTTTGTACCTAATCCTCACTTCTATGATGTAAACACAATGGATTAGCCGTATGGGGATTTTCTGTCTATATGATCCAGGGAATCCGATGATGGAATAATGTTATGCCTATAGAAATGCAGTTTTTAAGCAATAGTAATAAACAAGGATGCAGTCGGCGTACGTTTGAGAGTGATCCCAACTTCCAATAATAATTAAGTAATTGTTCCAGTACCTGAACATCCACAATTTTATATATGTAAGAACTGTGTACAACGTGGCGTTTCCTTAACACCAGTCCCGCACCTGTCCGCTCTCTCCATTTTCTTTCCTACCAGTTGAAAACGCTTTTGCGAAACGCACAGCTTTTCTATAGTGTTTGTGTTGTTATTGTACATCTGTCTCAAGATTCTACCATGTAAGTATTCTTTGTTTCTACCTGTATTAATTAGTGAAGAAGGTGATGTTAGCACGAAGCATCTGTCGTGTAAGGAATTTTATCGGGTTTGACTGAGAGTTCGAATCGGCACTAGTAAGGCGTGAAGTCGGTGTTACCTCCTATAATTCTGTGGATGTGTAGATATGGTACATTAGGGGTTGATTTTGACCTAATCGGATCTGTCATATTCTTTTATATATATATATACAGATGCTTATCAGAATAATGGAAACACCTGAACGAAAGTGCAACTTACCAGATTAATATGGTGTCGGGCCACCTTTCGCCTTCAGAACAGCCTTGATGCGACGTGGGATGGAGGCATAGAGGTCGTGAATGGTAGCAAGTGGAATATTACACCATTCCTCGTGCAGGGCATCGGCCAGTTCTGTGAGAGAGGATGGAGGTGGAAATCGTCGCCGGAGTCGTGTTTCCAAGATGGACCACAGATGTTCAATTATGTTGAGATCTGGGGATTGGGCGGGCCAGGGGAGGTGTTGAACTTCATCCCGATGTTCCTCAAACCACGCTGCAACAACTCCAGCTGTGTGAATGGGTGCATTATCATCCTGGAATATGGCGTCATTGTCCGGGAACAACATCCGGACCATAGGATGCAAGTGGTCTCCTAAAATTGCGACATAATCGTTGGCAGTGATGCGTCCGCGAAGTGTGACCACAGAACCCAATGAAAACCATGATATTGCGGCCCACAGCATCACCGTGCCGCCGCCATGTTTCACAGTTGGGCGGAGACACTGCAGATCATACGCTTCTTTGGGCGTTCTCCACACATAAACACGGCCCGTGGTTTGGAATAGGGTGAATGGTGACTCATCCGACCATACCACACGTTTCCAGTCGTCAACGGTCCAAGTTGCATGGTCGCGGCACCATTTGCGGCGTGCTAAAGCGTTCTGGTCCCTGATGAGAGGTTTGGCCCGTGCAACACGACCCCGTAAGTTCATGTCATGTAATTCGCGGCGGGCTGTGATTGTCGAAACAGGTTGGGGGAGGTGCTGATTGAGTTCCTCCGTCACTTGCGCCGCAGTGGCACGACGGTTCCGCGTGACAATGCGCTTTAATACCCGGCGTGCCCTGTCACTGATGCTTTTCTTCCGCCCACTGTTCCGCTTCCCCGATGTGGTTTTCCCGTGTGTTGTATAGGCCGTCATCACATTCGACACTGTCCCTGGCGACACACCTAACACACTAGCCTCTACCGTCACACTCACTCCACATAACAGCGCACAAGCAATTTGCCCTCTTTGAAACTCTGAGAGGTCTCCCATTTTACATTACCTCCGTCTGCTGCAGCCACTGCACACTCCTGTTCCACGACGCCTGGCGTAGTATGGAGACCGACCTAACACACCACCACCAGCAGTCCGGCGCTGCGGTCGCCACGACACCACTGCCAACCCATACATCTGACGTGTTGCCAACTACAGGTGTTTCCATTATTCTGATAAGCATCTGTATATATATATATATATATACTTGAACTGGCGCCCTTTTTTGTTTAGGAATCCGGGCTACTGAACCTTTTATCTTCGTTTTTTTGGATGGTGAAGTAATTAATATCTACCGCACTTCAGGTAGAGTCTTGTGGATTAATTAATGAACCACACACATGTCTCAAGTATTACACTGGTATCCCCAAAAATTGACATTTCTGGTTAAATTAAATTTGTGCGGAAATAAATCGAAAGTTTTTTCTGAGATAAATTGTTGAAATAATAATAATAATATAAAAAATGACGCATTTTTCCTTAGCAGAATGGCGGGGAGGGGGATCCGTCACTGGGTGGAGAAAATCTAATAAAATTTGTTCAAATTTCAATGGATGCCCTAATAAATATAAAATTTCTTACCCAAACGATCGCACTGTTCTGAACATAGGAAGCTGTCGATTGCAGACAATCCGTAATGGTTTTAGGCTTGAAATAAACTTTTTTTTGTGTGTGTGTGTGTGTGAATGTTGTGTAATATTTTTAAATATATTCCTACTAGGTCAGCTGACTTCACACATGTTGCTACATTTTTCCTTTAAAATTTTGCTTAGTAAGATGGATTGAAACTGCGGTTTTAGCCACATGTTGTGAATTAACTTTGAACATGTTAGACACAAATGGTTATCAAGAAGTATTTGCTATTCTGTGTTGAAGTATTTTCAGAGTGATTTCCATACAGCTAAGCTAGCGCTTTTCCATTAATTTTGGATGTAATAGAACCATTTTTCACAAACTTTCAGGCGGATGTTTCTCTTACACCATGTTAATATTAGAAACTCCTGGAAATTCTTTATTCAATCATGGAACGTATCGTCAAGGAAGATGTTTTGAACAGTATCCATTACATGCAATTTATCAAAAAGTTCAAATCTTATTGTAGCCAGCGATATTTGTGTAGGGTACAAAATCAGAGTTGACAAAAGGGATAGCTTGCTTGAATCCTGAACTTATATCCAACAACTCTGATATTTCTTAAACTCTATCTGCCTTGGCTACTCGTCCAAAATCAGTGGCAGTAAATCTTTTGTTGTATAATCTGTTGAGCAGGGATGAACAATGTGTAACAATCTTTACTAATACGCATTGATACTCGATGTTCTCAGGTTCCACGCAGATTCTTGAGCCACTTACAGCACAAGACTACTAACACAAAGATACTGTTTAATCTTCTAGACATCTCCATGTTGTCTGATTCGCAACGTCTTTATATAAATACCCAACTTCACAACTATTAGCATGAGGAGTCACACAGCACTAACACACAAAGGTTTGCTGAATACAGATTCTATTCTATGGCGACATTATTATATCCTATAATATCCGGGTAGTTTCATAAATCCGTAATGTACTAGCAGTATTTTAAATGTGTTTCACAGCTCAGAAATTACATATTTTCTTCAAGTATCTCAAGATATACAAGATGTCTATCGAGAAACGCGTGTTTCGATCTAGTCCAGTAGCTAGTGATTAATTTCAAGAAATTTGAAATTGAAAATGTGGTGAACGATAATTCTACCGGTAACACTTAGATGGTGAAAGTTGGAGTAAGACCTCCCAGCGGTCGAAAATGAGGTTTTTGGAAAATTATACGATCCGAAACAGGACAAGAAGAGCGTAGAATGGAGAGACTGCATAATGAAATACTCCACAGACTATGTGATTCACCCGATATTGTAAGAATAATGAAACTATGATGGCTAAGATTGGCAGGCCATGTAACTCGGATAAGGAAAAAAAAAGAAGACCGAGGCGTCGTTGGGATGAAAGTATTAGAAGGGATCTTCTTGATGTAGGTGTTCATGATGAAAACTACCATAATCCTACCCAGGATATAATCCAATAACATGGGCGTCTCTGAAATGATAAAATTGTGGTGGGGGTGCATGGTCTAAGAAAGGGTGCTAGTATTTACAAAATACAATAAAATTCTTGTAGTTAAAATTACGATTATAGATATACAAACTAATTAATTAATATTAATATATTCATATTTACTTACTTTAAAGTTGACTGGCCAGAAGATAGTTCTAAAACGAGCGCTGGCTGCAACAAACCTTATCTGCTAACTCGTCCAGGTTAAATATGTCAAGTAAATCCTAATATACCTGACAGACCATAACATTATTCTTCCTCTTCTGTCCCTTAGGAATGATTTGAGACGTTGCACAGAACTGAAACTACGTTTAGCTTCATATGATGAAGTGTGCACTACTATCAAAAAACGAAGCAAGTATTTAATTTTTCTTAACATTACCCGAACCATCAGCACCATTTGTGACAGAAGATACTTTATTCTTAAGAACATCTTCAATTCGATGACAAAGGATGGTATATCAATTTCTGGATAAACTCGCAGCATATTTGCCTGCTCTTGTTCTGTTACACCTGAAATCAATTTAGTTGCCAGTTCCTTTATACGGTGTAGATCTTCCTGGTCAAATGTTGACTCAGTTCCTTTCAGAGCTGCATCTACAATAGCGTAATATGCTTTGCTGCAGTATCAACTGACTGTATCAATAACACTGATGACTCTTCCAGACCCTTGTATCTCCTTAGCGCCTTTTTTTGTCCTTGAAGTGGGATTCAAATTCCAACCAACCACTTTCTTTAAGAGTTTACTGAAAGTTTCTTCATGACGCTGATTCTCATCTTTTTCAGAAAACTTAAACGGCTTTAGTAAAACCTAATAGTGTCTGTTGACGATCTTGGAATGATTCAAAGTGTTATGGAGGCCCTGAGAAGAGCCAGTTCCTTTCCTTTTGGAAAGGTTCTGGGAGCCCGGAAGAGAGCCTTAAAAAGCACCTTTTACATGTAAGACTTCTGGTGGCTCTGAAAAGAGCCAGTTTCTTTTCTTACGGAACGAGTTCTCAAAAGAACCGATTTAATCCACTCCTAGAAGAACAGAGTTGAAACAGCCCACAAAGTCACTAGACCCCGATGAACAGTTCCTACCATCTACCAGTAATTCCATTAGAAGACCTGATGAACAGGAGATGAAATTAAGGGATCTAATTGCTGCTATAAAAGACGAATCACTTATTACGAAAGTTGCATTATTGAATTTGAAGAAGCCATTGTTGAAGAAAGGGTAAAGCTTCAGACAATTCATTTCACAAAAGGTTCTTTCGGCAGCTATCAGTGAAATTAACTGATCCTTCTGAAGCAGAACGAAAGGTGTTAAAGAAAAAAAGGAGATGGATTTTTTTTGGACGCACTAAAAGGAAACACGAAGAACTCATACAAGTCTGTTAATTATGTAGACAATGGCATCCGTTTAGATGAAAGAGCAAAAGTGATGGATGAAATTGTTTGATGCTATCGAAGAAAAACATGCGCGTGAGGAGTACCTTCACTTGCAGGAGTTTGCGAAGAACTTATCTCGCTACAGAGACCATCTCACATACAAGTACTTTTCATGTTTGTGTCACTTCGATAGCCGTAATCAACTTCATCGTCCTTGTTGCTGTAACTTCCATCTACAGTCGTGCCACGGACTAAATAATCATACAGAACTCCGATGAGTTGTTTGTGTTTCCTTTTTAGTTGGTCCAGTTTTTCTTCCATTTTCCTTTTAATCTCTGCCGTCCCTCTTGCATTTTCAGGGTAAAATTAACTGCTCGATCATGAAGGCTTCTTCTTGTGTTTGTGTTTGTTGGAATGTTTGAATTGAATTGAATGTACCAGGAACATTTTCCCGCTAAGTGTGTTATTTTTTCTAAGTAGAAATTTCTCATATTTTCCATAATATTACTATGTTTTATCTTAGAATATGACACTAATATCCCCCCAAGTTGACATTTCTAGTTAAATTTAATTTATGTGGAAAGAAATCGAAAGGTTTTTTTTTTTAAGATAAATTGTTGAAATAGTAATATAAAAATAAATCATCTTTCCTTAGCGGATTGGCGGGGGATCGTCACTGGGTGGAGAGAATCTAATAAAATTTGTTCAGGATTTAATGGATGGCTCTACAGTGGCGTTATTTTAGGTTTTAGCTAAGGTTTTTTAAGGTTGTAGTTGTCTAAATAAATCGGTTAAAGTATGTGTTGATTAATTTAGCAGTGTAGTGGAGTATTACAAGACGACGGGATGTAAAACAAATAAACTAAATTTGTATGACAGCCATTTATTAATAATTCTGCCTGTCAAAATATTACTTTTAAAATATACAAGCGCTAATCAACCTGATTCACAATTGCAAGATCAGAAAAAGAAAAGTCTTAATAATGACAACGCGGAGGGACCATCCACATCTGAAGAAGGTCTCAATATTGGCAAGAAATTAATTCTAGAATGAAGCGAAGCAAGTCATCAGAAGAATGACTACAAGCTCTTTAAAGTATTATAAAGGCATAATTATGACATTAGTTACGTACTCGTTTGGTGACATGATGAGGTTGGGTTTCAACGGTGCAGCTGTAGAGAAGTAAAGTGCTTTCGTAATAAGACTGCAAATTGTGTCTCAGTTGGACTCGTGACTAAAAGTTCGTGGAGTAACTGAATTAAACGGTTTTGAATAACTATGAACAATCTTATACGATGTAACAGAGAAGCTCGCAGCAGCAGTGAGAGTTACAGATGAGAGACGAAAGTGACTGGTAAACAAAAGCGCCCTTATATAGTCAGTTTGAGAAAGTCGAAATGCAGGGAAAGTAGTACACTTGAAAACACTTTCCAAATACGTAGTTTGTTTTCGCAGCCAAAAATGTAACTCTAGGTTATCTTTAGTCCTTAGCGGCGAAAACACAAACCTTAAAACTTGACAAAAAACTTCTTTCAGTTTAGCACGTAAGCACGGTTTCTTAAGTTTGTATTTTTCAATGCAATTTGGTACACTTTTATATTGTGTTCTGATGTGAGAACATGATACTACTAAATATAATATTTCTTATAGACTCAGTCTGTCATCCCAAACGATCGTACTGTTCTGAATATAAGAAGCTGTCGATTGCAGACAGTCCATAATGTTTTCAGGCTTGAAACAAATCGGATAGTACATTTTTTTCGCGAATTTGTGTAATGTTTTAAAATACAGTGAACTATCAAAACTCATGGGATAGGCACCTAATATCTGGTTGGCCCTGCGGAGCGCAGCGATACAGCGTAGAAGTGAGTCTGCAAGTCCCTGATACACTTCCGGAGACAGTTGACACCACACAGACTGCAGTGCGGAAACCAATTGTGGCCTGTTCCAGTGCACGGAGTCTGACTACAACGGCATCCTAGATATGCTCAATGGGGTTTCATATTAGGGCTCCGGGGTGGCTAGCTCAGTCGTTGAACTTTGAACCTTCCCCGCATACTCTTCTAACCATTCTCGGACGACATTTGAGCGGTGCATTGTCATCTTTAAAGACCACTAGATCGTCAGGGTGTTGAAAGGCCAAAAACGAATGTAGATGATCGAGCAGCTGACGATACCGTGGACCATTCAACGTGTCTTCCAGAACAACCAGAGGGCCCATTCCATACCAGGAAAATGTGACCCAGACCATGACTGATACTCCACCGCCCTGGACCGCGCCCTCTTGGCATGCGGGATCCAACCTTTCATGAGGTCTGCTCCACAGACGGTGCCTCCCATCAGGATGATACAGTTGATACCGTGACTCGTCGGACCAGCTGACGTCACGCTACTGTTGCAGTGTCCATCCGAGGTGGTTCAAATGCAAGTCGAAATGTCCTATGACGCTGGGTTAGCAGTGGCACCCGTGTAGGGCGACGGTCCCCATACCCGAGGGAACGCATGTTCCGACGGATTGCCAACTAGGAAACGTTTCTAGTGCGGCCAGTGTTGAATTGGGTCGTGATTTCTCGCACTGTTGACCATTCGTCCCGAGTGTCGCCGGTGTCAGTCATTGCGGGTGGCTGGACGCCTGGTATGGTGTTTGTTGTGGACTGTGAAGCCGAATTCCTGCACCACCACCGAAATCGAATTTCCCATGCGGCGAGTACCCACCACCATGCCCCGTTCGAATGGCGTCAGTTCACCACGACGTTGCATTTCACATGAATCACACACAGCCACTTCCCACAACGTCTCACACACAACTGCAGCCGTCGCGGAGCCCTGCAGGGGGCGTGGAACACACGTGGTGTACGCCCGCAAATCAGTGACCTACTATCCCATGAGTTGTGCTAATTCAGTGTATATTCCTGCTAGGACAACTGGCTTCATTTTTTACACATGTTGCCACGTTTTTTCTCTCAAATTTTGCTTAGTAAGGTGGATTGTAATTCCGGAGTTGGTGAAAGAGCCCAGTTTATCTTTGTTACATGTTGTGGAATAACGTTGAACGTGCTGGACACTAGTGGTTACCAACAAGTATTTGTCATATTGTGTTGAATTATATTCAGGGTGAATTCCATACGCTTTTCCATTCATTTTGGATGTGATGGAACTTTTTTTTTTTTTTTTTTTTCAAACTTCCAGGCAGATGCGTCTCTTGCTCCATTTCTGTGTTATAAACTCCTGGAAATTCTTTATTCAATCATGGAACGCCTCGTCAAGGAAGATGTTTTGAACAGTCTCCATTACATGCAATTAATTTAGCAAAAAGTTCAAATCTTATTGTAACGAGGAATGTTTGTGTAGGGTACGAAATCGAATTTATAGTACCTTTTTAATTCCTAAAGTTATATTCAACAATTCAGATATTTCTTAGACGCCTATCTGCCTTTATCTCGTCCAGAATCAGTGACAGTAAAGCGAACGTTTGTTTTGTATAATCTGTTGAGCAGGGGTGAACAATACACTGACTAAATTTTAACATGTATATTTTTAATGTCACGGATGTTCTGATTTATTTATTACGCAAACCACTGACAAACTGTGTATCTATATATAGAACATTTCTTAACACGAATTTTAACATAATGTATTTTAATAATAAGCTGGAATTCAGAATAAAAGATTTCGGTCATACAAAGAAGATAAAAGACAACTTTTGCAAAGATACACTTACGAAAGTACATTGTATTGTAAGTCTTTTTTTTTCATGACAACCATAAAGGAGTGGAATTAAACCACCAATCTAATTTTTTTCAATATTACATTTCACACCTTCTGTTCAAAGAATGTTCTTTCGCACTTACGCATTACTACTTCAATGTAAGCTTACTCAAACTACAGGGTACAGCATTTAACGTTACTCATTTTGAAAATAGGATAACACATTTATTGTACACAGCAATAAATACAACAAATCACTGTTAGGTAAGACAGTATCTTGGATTCACAAAACAGGCCTCATCTCTTGGATATGTCCTCCATGACAGTCAAAGCATTGCTGCCATCTCCCAGGTACACGTGCCATGAGCGACATCGTTCATGTGAAACAGCAGCTCCATCTGTTGGTAACAACGAACGCGCAACGCTTTGTGCGCAGTAGTTGATTCCTGGATGATTTGCAGTTTGTACAGGTGGAATTACAAATCATGGTGTAAAATTAATCACACACTTCTATCCGACAAATTCACGATTGGGAATACCGCCGCGCTGATCGACGTGGACTTCTCTCCAAGGCTGTCCTCACACACTTCATATTTTCAGGTGACCATACGGTGTTTCGATGAACTGTATTCTGAACATTTTCAACTAATGTATGTTTTTTTTTTTGTAAGTGTGGGTATAACTATTTTTTTTATATTACATTGACAAAGGTTTGTTGTAAAAGCGAACCTTGAGGCCAGAACTCACCTACTATAGTAAAGAAGGGGTTTGTGACCACCTTGAAACTTCTAAACAGAAATTTGAAACCTATTTCCTGAATAATTTCTGTGGGCTTGCTATCCATTTCACGCTTTGAATCTCGAATATCACAAGTAGAATAATTAATTGATCTTTTAAATGGTAGTGGGCTTAACAGGGTTCACACAGGCCTGGAAAGTCAGAGAACGGACCTTGTTATGTGCAAAAAGTCTGGGAAATGAATGAGAAGTCAGTGAAATTATCTTTCATAAAGTATACAGTTTTGAGTTTAGTAAAATACTTGCTGTCTGAAGTTGTGTCTCATCATTATGTAGTGATAAAGTGGGAGGTTGGAGGGTATGTGCTCCCTGCAGGAAGGGTTGAGGGAACTCTTGTGTCGTCTGCCTTTCTTTGTCGTGTTCGATGTGATTTAGTAATTATATATATGAGTGGATCAAATGAAACCGGAACAGTGCTCAGAAAATGGTATGGTTACACAGGTATTTGTTCCATTGCTTCACTAAGCGTTGAATTCCCTGTTCGGAGAATTCCTGTGGTTGTGACCTGAACCAGTTGCGAACAGTGTCGATGACCTATTGGTTTTTGACTGGAAGCGGCGACCTCGCAGTGCTTCGGGTGTTCCATTTTCATTTGATCCACGGCTTTTTCAATTAACTGTCCCCAGACTTTTTTCTTATCGCATAGCAACATCTTTTATTTCGCCTTTGCGACTAGGGCAAATTTAAAAGATATGTATATGTGACCCTGCCCGAAGAAACCGACCTTATGACGAAAATCGACTTTTTGAGTAAAACGCATTTAACGTTTGGCAACACTTCTTTCGTTTACAAATCGAGTTTATTAAGTTAAAAGAAAAGTTTTGACGATATAATGTTGGCTTCCATGTACCCAGTCGATTGTTGTGTAAAAACTGTTGTGCATAATAATTATTATTTGCGTTCTTGAGATTGAAAGAAAATCAATCTGCAAGAACCTAGTATGCCTCACCTGGAAAAATCAGACTTTTAGTAACACAGGCTGAACGGTTGGAGCTAGGAAATTTGGAATGAAGGTAGATAATCACTAGCAGATTAAGCAAATATTATAAAATTTGGAAAAAGTCGCTATCTTGGATCCAAAATGTCCGCAAAACTCATTGTTGTATAGAATACACAAGCTAAACGGCTGGAGATAAAAAAAAAAACGAAATTTAGTATGACGGTACATCATTACCAGTAGGTTACGAAAATATTACTAAATGGCGAACCCCAATAATTTATTTTTCACACCGTTTGAGTTGGAGATACGAAATTTGTTTACTTCTTTATATCTTTGTCAGTATTAAAGATAGAGCTTTGAGACTTGTTTTATTCGATTTAGAAGGCTTTGAAAAAAAATCGAATTACTGACGGTGTTGCAGAGAAGGCAAAGGTTCAGTATGCTTTGCTTTGTGATCAAGCAGCTTCAAACTTGCAAGAAAACTTTAGTGAGTTTTTGGATAATGCTACTTCTAAGAGGCTCTATTCTTCCCTTTTGTTTAACATGAAGATTTATGGAAAGTTGTAAAGCTGTGCCTAATATTTTCTCACTCTAATGCAAGTGTACAAAGTGCTTTATCTGTTAACAAAGCACCACTAGTAGAAAATCTTCATGAGAAAAGCCTCATTGCACAGAGGAGAGTGTATGACTCAATCAGGTATTTTGGCAGAATACAGAAGGTGCCAGAAACACAACAGATGTTGTCATATGTAAAGGAAGCTAGGAGGCGCTACGAGGAATATCTTGAAGATGCTAGGAAAACTCATACAGAAGAGGACAAAAAAAAGAGTTGAAAAGAAGAAACTGACAGAAGAAATAAAAAAAAAATTAGAGGAGAGAAGGGAAATTCTAAAGCTTCAGGCAATGCGGGAAGAAGAAGTAATAAAAGCAAAAATTGATATTTTGGAACAGAAGAAAACTTGATGTGACTCAAAATGTACATTGAAGTGTTTTGCTCACATGAACCTTAGAAGTATTTTATTGGTTGCACTTGTGCATTCTATAAGTATCCAAGGAACAGTATAAACTGAGGTCATTATTAGTCATTACACTAAAATGTATTACACCATAAAGACTACAGAATTTTGAGTAGTATTCAGGTTGCAAATTTTTAAAACTATTTTGTATTGTAGTGATAAAAGAAGAGAAGAAAACAAGTTACTTGTGCGTGGTAGCCTTTTTTTTTTAGTTGCATTTTATTTCATTTGTATTTATGTTCATACCCACCTTTTCAGCTTTATTTACTGTAAAATTAATGTGGGTTTTAATAAATACTGTACAAGGTTGTCTTAAGGAGAGAGTTGGACGGCCATGGGGATGGTAGAGGCCGTAAATAAACAGCGATAGCTGTTTGTCAGGGAAATGTATTACTTTAGTCAGTGAAGGTCAGGGAAATTGATTTGAAAATTTCTGTGTGAACCCTGCTTAAATTGAAGTTAATCTCGCATTCAGTGAGAAATGAATATCCTAAATTGTCGAAAAATGCGCTGAAAATGTTACGATGAAATTTTCTAAACCTATCTTCATAAGAAAGACTTGTCTACTCTCATTGAAATAGAAACAAAATACGGATTCGCCTTAGTGTTTGCGGCGATATTCGACTGAAGTTGGTCCACACAAGTGTTACGCTTACATTCATCCAAATCCTTACCGCCAATAATAACATCGTCAAGAAAGCTTGTGTAAAACTTAGATCATCTAACACACTGTCCATGAAGCGTTGAAATATAAAAGGAGATGCACACAATCCAAAAGGTAATCCTTTGGTTTTGTACAAGCCCCACGGAGTATTTACTACTCATAATTTCTGAGATGCTTCGTCTAATTCAAGCAGCTTGGTTCAAATCCAACACCACAAATACATTAGATCCCTGTAGTTTGGATAGTATGTCCTCTAGAGTGGGTAAAGGATATGACATTTCTTACATATCGATTAACTGTCACCTTAAAATCAGAACATAACCTAATTTCAGTGCCCTGTTTTTTTGGAACTACCACAATTGGAGTAGCCCATTCTGAATAAGAAACAGGTTCGATTATGCCTTGTTGTTTTAATTTATCCAAACTTGCTTTTACTTTGTCCTCTAGACTATATGGAACTTTGTAAAATTTCCTAAATATGGGAGTAGCCTCAGGATCTACTGACACATGTACTTTATAATCCCTAATGGGCGCTTGTATGTCATCTCTAAAAACATCAGCAAACTTGTGTACTATTTCATCTTTGTACAATTGTAATTTATTATTAATTACATCATCCTCTATACTATAAATAAATCTGTTTTCAAACATGCGTTTCCAGTCAGGCCAAATTGCTTGCGTTCCCGTTCTACCAATTAGAGTATTTTTCAATTGGTTTTCCACTATATGAAATTCTAAAAACAATTCCATGTTATTTATTGCGCATAGCATGGAGACTACACCCTTGGCTTTTAGTGGCTTACCATTTGCAACAACCAACTCAAACGTATTTGCACCCATTATATTAACACAACTACCTGAAACTATTTCTGCTAAAAGATCCTTTCCTTCAATAGTAATAGATTTGTAATAAGGTGTAATATTGTTACTAGTCAATGAGTGCAATGTATTTACATTATATAGAATACCTTCTATATTTCCACCTTGACTTGTTAGATCAACCTGCTTCGACAATTTACCCTTGCGATCCATAAATTTTCCATGCCAATATTTAGCATATTGTTTTAATTTATTTCCAAAATTACTAAGTGTTGTTTTAATTTCATCCCGGTTTGTAAATATTTTATTCTTACTCCATTCGCTACAATGCAGATATTTAAACTGATCAACCAACATTTGTAACTTTTGTGAAGAATTACCAATATTGCGACATGTTTCTTTCCGTGTCCAGTAAGCTTTCAACCCGACTTTATTAACACCCGATAGCTGATGTGCAAAATTCTCCAAAAGATCGTTGTCACCATCAAAAGTTGTGCAGACAAACCTAGACATACCCATGTTAGTAAATACTATTTGAAACAATTCTCAAAACTTATTTGTGTTTTCGAAAAATATCAATTCCGAGTCGTCAAACTTATTTATGAATTCGAAAAATCCCACTTCCGAGTCGCCAAAAATTGTTACCGGTTAAAAGTAGAATATAGTGTAATCATACACACTAATACAAATGACGAACTTAACCGAATAGAAAAATCCCATAACCGCATAACAACTTAATAAAATTAGCAAAGTTAATAGAACAGAAGGCTTTTATGATCCACAAGAAATAACGTTCGTAAATACAGATAACAAACAACACATGCAATTATCTACCATTATCTAACTTGCATGCATAAACATTGATTGTTAGTCTCCGTTAAGTTAGATTTCCAAAATGGCATTATAGAAACATTCCATGCTTAAGACGAAAGAATAATTTTCCATTATCATTACGAAAGAACTACCATTGCCTTCATTTCCACATAATAAGTCATAGATAGATTACCGTTCAAAGGTAATGTTAAAACCAACATCAGATTCCAGTGAGCAATTCCAAAATATAAGTAACTTCACCTATATTTACATTGTTGAGAACCATCATCCATTACGAGCATAGAAAACATCATTTCGCAAGATCACAATATTACGTTTTTACCTTTAGGGTTCCATTATCACGTACTAAAATGCTATCTGGTTATATATTCCTAAAAACCAATGTTTAGTAAAATTCCTGCTGCACTTCTAGTAGACTATAATACTTAACGTTCATAACATTCAAAACAGCTGATTGTCAAATCACACACAATACCAAGTATATTCAATATTAATAAAGTAGCTCATTTCCATATTTTTTTTGAATAGGTAGTGACGTCATCCATAGATTAACGAAAATATAGAAAGCTCAATGTTCCGCTTCAAATTCCATAGATTAAGAAATTCACAGAGATGTCATCCAAAATATATTTCCAACATCTGTCATCGTGACAATCGTGTTTAAAAGCAACCTTTATATTTAATTTATTCAGCAATGAATAACTTTTCACCCAAGTACGACTTAAATTTGAATCAGCCTTGCATCCATAGTGTCACCATGTTCTTTCATTTGCATTAAGTTTCTGTTTCTCTTCTATAAACTCACATACCAAGCCAGGCATTGAAGATTTGGAAATTCTGCTCTGTGACTTGCACTAGATTGTTACTTTCATTTTTCTAACGGCCTAATGAAACCAAGCGAGGATGTGTAACGTTATCGTTAAAAATGAACAGGATTATTTTGTTTACACGCACCTTCCTACATAAAAAGTACAGTAAAATATTTTGCATCTACGGAATTATTAAAAGTATCACCGCCCAGACCTGTATAAATATTATTTTATTGTTTTTATTATTATTTATTTTGATTCATGATTTTGGTTTATGTTGCTTTACTCTAGGTTACTTTAGGTTAAGTTCGTATAATTGTGTTAGCCCTAAACTGAATTCGTGTATATGTACGGTGCTAGGAGATTTACCTAGAAGGCTAGTGGAATAGTGTATTATAGTTCTGATATTTTTGAACGAGGTACTAGTTAAATCGACTACGTAAGACCTTTCGAAACAATCTTGTAATATGGGAAAATTATCTTTGTATGTCTGCCAAGAGAATTATTGTGAGAAACTGAGATAAGTTGCCTCTTTTATTACATAAATATTTTACATTGTGAGCATAGTTTATAATCATCACAATGTAATAAAGTCAAGATTTCTGATATTTTGTCCAATTAAAATACACCAAGCAATGTTACAAAGTTGAAAACAAAAAGTACTTTTACACTTGTCGTTCCGTGGAAAATTTACGCATTGGATATGGAAACCCTGGGAAAATCAGGAAATCCGTAGTCACTTCTGTGCAATATGACTGTACGAATTACGTATTTGTTTTCGCGCCACGTAATCAAGTAGTCTCCGAAAGAAAAATATTATCAGTATATTAGTATCGTCCTTAATACGTGTATTTAATTTAACAAAGGAACTGTAGCACGTAGTCTTTCAGTAATATAGTTTAAAGACCTCTTTGTGTAATGTAATCTAAAGACAGTAACATTACTGTCTTCAGCAAAATTTGGTCTTTATGATTGTATTATATTCTGTTAGTGAAAGTACATATAACAATAATTTTTTGACAGTTGACATGACACTAAAGATCATCTAGTAAGGCTATGGCCAATATCTTCCCAATCCTCTATCCTAGCCTCAACCAAAGATGACAGAAGACCATAGGTAAAATCGATATTCAGGGCCATCCTACTCACGTAATGTTATCTCCTCACATATACCAGTATAATAGAAGATATACGTAATTGCTAAATTTATCTTATCTCAGACTTACAGTAAGTACATTTATGTGGTAAATAGATAAAAGTCCAAGGGTGTGTATAGGCAGTTGAAAATCTTGGATACACCATTACTTATGACATGACCGAATCATTATCTTACGTTTGTCGTATGAACTTTTTTAATTCAAAAGGAAAAATAATTGTTTTTAACATAATTTTCCTCCTCAGTCCCTTTTTTGTAAAACAGTTCATTCAGAGATGTTATTTTCTTTAATAGAGAACCTTTTAAATGCCGTAAAGGTTGTGAAGTTTGTATCAAAGTAACATTGTTGCAGTTGTGCTACTGTTTCTGTGAGATCTGTTTTAATACTAAGCTTCGTGTATTTTTTTCTAGGAATGTTCATGACATCGTCAATTGGCCAGAAGATGGGAGACAAAGAAATGGCTATGCGAGGGCTAGTCAGAGAATTTATAATATATATTCTTTTCCTTGTTATTCTGTGCATAGGTGAGTTCCAATTTTACTTTAACCTAGATGAGAACTTCGAAATGATTGACATACATAGCTTTAAGTGTTGTATTCCTATCTTAATTTTACCTTCAATGATCGAAAATTTACATTTCTAAATCCAAAGGGAAAATGGCATAGTTATGATGTGATAGTATCTGAAGAAGACGATGGTGATGATGATGATTATGAAAGTACAGTCTTAAGTATATTTCTCACCACTTGTGACCCCGCCAAGGATCGATACCCGGACCGTTTATTTGCAAGGCGACGACTCATCTACTGGGAACTCTGTGATAATATTTAAAATAATGCTACATCTTTTTACGAAACTACCAACTTATCAGTTCATCTGAAATCGTCCATCATACGTTGCTTGATCTCTTTCAGAAAAAATGGGAAATATTTTTATCCCTTATATGCGAATACGTTAAAACGGGTATTCGTTTACTTTTATCCCCACCCATTGATTAATGGCTGCCATTTGTTATTGCGGCGCATACCAAAATTTGTTTGCAGGCATTTACGGAAATGTAATATCTACGGACTGGTTTATCATAGCACATTCGAACAAAACAGTTTTTTCCTTTAACGTCAGCTTGATAATTTGAGTCCTCTGCATGAAAAGACTAAAACGTAATCGAACTGGTAAAAATGGTGTCCAAATGTGATTGTCGCAATAGAAAAAAATCCGGTTTTCGGGGTATCGTTTAACACGGCAGTAATTGAATGTTCAGGTTGATTTTTTGCATACTATTACATTTTGAAGGTATACAGAATAGGAAGGCTGATAAATGGTTCTGTAATTTCTAACAAATTTTCAAAAATCCAAAAATTCGTATTTTATGAATATTGGAAGTCAAATATCTCTGGTGGGAGACCAGAACAAACTATTTTTTTTTTACATGTTGTGCACTTAAACGAGGAGAAGCTATTGTCGAAATTTCAACTTCAATATTTGAGTTTGAACGGAGATAGAGATTTTCAAAGTGGGGATGAATAGTGTTCGTGCGCGCTTTGGGAAATATATTATATTACCACTATAGTGCCAAAGAAAGATGTGAATACTTATAATAGAAGGATGTGGTATTGTTGGTAAATGAGTTTTGGCATTTAATGTTCGCTTCAAAAACACTTGGATACACAGTTTTACACATATTAAACACTTCTTCTTGTACAAATTACTTACTGTTCGTTTTGGGGCGGTTGTTGGTAGATTCGCTAAATACTAATAATGTTTTAATTTGGGGCAACATAGGAGCGAATTAGTGGCGACTCGGTTCTATTGCCCTTGTTTAATTTCTATTGCGAGAGGGTAGCATTCTATTCCAATCAAATACAACACACAACAATTTCAGGCTGTTACATTTATTGGGCTTTGTGATTTGAACGATGATTTATTACAATTGGTACGGAACGAAAAAGCATTTTGAGTAACAGTAACCTAATCAACACCTGATTAATTAAGAACCCATTCAACATACCTGTTACACACTGAAGTCCTTTAAGTCCTGGAGCACATTGTTGAATTTTATTTTTCATTTTGTAATTTCTCGTGGAAAGATGTCTTTTGGGGAACTCACATGTTTTCTGTACATGTTTTTCTTGCATTTCTCTTCTTCTAACATTATTCACTTTTCTGATTACTGTTCCAGCTTGAACAAGATTAAAATTTTGCTCGTTTCTTACATTATCATGAGGTTGTTTGGGTTCTAAAGAGAAACGAATTGTATAAATTAGATTTTTAAACCAATTTTTTGTGGTGAAGGAGTTGAATATAAGGCTGCAAATTCTTGTAATATTTAGACCTACCAACCGAGTGTCAGCATGCAAAAAATAATGGCCTTAATCTACACTCTTTTCCTTTTTACAGGGTTTTAAACATTGCCCTTTGCAAAAAAAAAAAAAAAGTCTTAGATGTGTCCTCACGAAATAAATATATATATATATATATAAAAATAAAATTTGGTGTCAAAGAAGCTTTGTATGTGTCCAGCTAACAGCAAAAACTGCAACTTCTATTTCGTGGTCAGTCCAAGCGAATTTTCTCCGTCATACTATACAAATACAAATGTGGTATCTTCACAAAGACGTTCTTTGTAATGGTTACACCTACTAATAGAGTATCTGTATAGAAAAAATCGTTAGGTTGAATTACACCACTTTTTTCTGAAGGGGGTTCAAACATTGTCCTCCGTCGAAAAATACCGGATTTTGGGCTTTAATGTCTCAGATTGTTGAGGGTTTTATTGTATATAATCCTTCCACAACACAGTCTCTTTATCTCAGGGTCGCTATCAAATTCTCTTGTTGAATTCAATCCGATATATAGAACAGATTACTACCTTCGACTCTCGGAGAGCTACTATAATGAAACGCTTTGATTTGAATATCTTCCTCGATAGAGTAGTACATGGACCTATAGCTCCCGTAAAGCGTTTAGGGTGCCCCACCGTAGGATTTCATAAGATACTATTGGGGCTACGACTAACCATCGTAGAAGTTTAGCAGGAGTTGTTAAATACTTAATGCACTAGAATGAGCTTTTAAAGTATCATTACCGTGCGTAACTATTCCATCAATAAAATTTCAGGAGGTAAAGATTCAGAGGTTTATTTAGATCATCATTTACGTGAAAGATATTTCCTCTAGTTGCGTGCAACGCCTACTTAGTATACTATACAAATATCAACATAACGAAACAGAAACACTAAGATAGTCGGGCCCCTCCAAGGAACGCCCCAGTTTGTGGATCACCACCTCCGCATGCTGTTAACTAGGAACTACATTAAAGCATAAGAATGAGGTAAACTAGAGGTTTCTATCTACACAAGACATTTACAACTGCATCGGAGATAGAGAAAGAAGGTGAAAAAAGAAGATAGGAAGGAGCGATAATGATTTGTCTGGTAGAGGGGGAAAAAGCCCGTGATGCCGGTAAAAAAAAAAAACCTTAAGTCGGTAATATTAAAACTGAATCCCATATTGTTATGTTAGTACAGCAGATAAAAAATTCCACAATACGGAAAGGGTGGAGAATACCCGCTGTCGGAGACTGTTAGTAGGTATGAGTTGGTATAAGGTTCTAAAACTACGGTGTTAGGTATAAGGTACTATTCACTACTAGGTGAGACATTTAGTAAGTTCGGTTTTACATACCTACGTGCCCGATGCCGCGTTGCCTGGAATAAAATATTGTTATTACATCTAGTATTCTTTAGTAATCTGAGTCAAGTATGATACATAACGGACTGCATAAATCCATATTTATGCTTCAATCGCCTTACATTTGTTTCCCTCAACTCAAAAACATTGAAACAAACTCTTTAGAATTATTAATAACCATTTCAAACAATAACATGTCTCAAATAAATAATATACAAAAATAATTCTATATATAACAGTAACTTAATAAAAACATGCTGCCATCTAGCGAGCGTCAAGATAGATATATTTCCAAGGTACTAGAAAATTAGGTTGTCGCTTTTTCATTTCATAATGACGTCATAGCATATCTCTATATAAAGTTGTTCCTTCTCCCCTAAAACGTATCAAAGATACACAGATGCCTTACAGAATAGGCATATGTGGCCATAACAAGATAGATCCTCATGAAAAAAATCTGAAATTTAGTGTCAAGTAAACCTTCTATGTGCCCAAAGAAATTGCAACTTTTATTTCGAAATGATTTGGTTAGTACAAGTGGATATTCTTCGTCATACCATGCAAATGTGAATGTGGTATCTTCACAAAGACCACTATGTTTTTGTTTACGAGTTTAATATAAGACTGCAATTTCTTTTGTGATGTTTAGAACTATCAACAGAATGACTGTATACAAAAATCGGAGAGTTGAATCACACCGCTTTTTTACTACGGGGGTTCAAACATGGCACTTTGCCAAAAGAAATGAAAAAGTGCTGCATTTCGGGCTTAAATATCTCAAATGGGTAATCATAAAGAAATCTGAAATTTGATCTCTAGGAAACCTTGTATGTGCTTAAAGCACAGTAAAAATTGCATGTTTTATTTTCGAGTGTTTGGTCAAGAAAATGTAGTGTATGGTAGTTAAAATCGCGCCTTTCAAGTATGATAGTAATATGAAGCTACATATACACATACAATCCGCTTGCACTAACCAAACCACTTAGAAATAAAAGTTACAGTTCTAGTTGTGAGCGCTGTATTTGTTTCTCTGCCGTTGTCTTTGCGTTGTCCTGTTACTTAGCTACAATTTACATGAATCAATACAAACCCGCAACACCATTCACACGCTTTCCGTTCTGACTTGTTCATACGTACGATAAGCTATATATATATATATATATATATATATATATATATATAAATGCTTCAGGGACACTTAAGTTCTGTGAACTAAAAATATTTACGTCAAGATCAGATAAAAGTTAACGAAATATTCCCAGTTTTAGTATTCCGTTTTCTCAATAGAATTAATTTTAGTTTATTATTTGTTTAGTTATTTAAACATTGGGTGTCTTAACATCAACATTGGACTATCACATATATCTGTTGTACCTTTTATTTATTTTTAACTTATAATTCAGATATTACAGGTTCGCGGTCAGGGCGGAGACCCATGTTGATTCTTATTAATAAATTAAGACAAAACTTGTTCATCTAATGAGAGTGAGTCTCATCGACCCAGTAATCAGTAGAATACTTCTAGCGATTGAGTTAAACAGGAACCTCGTGTATAGTAATAAGAATAAAATTTTAAAAGAAATAAAATGCGAAATTGAGATTTTGGTAGAGGGACATTTTGTTTCACTTACCACACCAACTCAAATTGAAAAATAGCATCGCAAAGCGAACTTGAAATTCACTTCGTATGTTACCATTTATACAATAAACATATGTAAAGTTTATTTTAACAAACTTACAAAATATATTTGTATCATTTGTAATGGTAACATGTTTCAAAATAAAAATATATACCAGTATATTAGTGTATATCTAACCCCCTAATAAACCTGATAAAAATAATGTTTTCTTTTTTCTATCTCCTGTAAAACTTAGTTTTTTGACATTCGAGGTTACTGTTCAACACCGTCGATAGGTATAGTTTTGAGATTCGTCAAATATGTCAAATAGTTTTGAGATTCGCAGCGGTATGAAACAAGTTTATGCCCTACCGTTTAATTTTGCATTAGAATATGCGACTCAAAAAAAAAAAGTGTACAAAAAGGTATTCAATGGCTTGAACCAACTGTTCGTATACACGGATAATGTAGGTTTAATAGGAGACGATATAGATTCACTATAAAGTAACACCAGTGTCCTAGTAGAAGCGATGTGATAAGTCCGCAAGTGAACGTAGAGAATACGATACATGATAACAAGCCGAAACACAGAGGATAAAGGAAATAGAGACAACAATTAACAATGAGATCACAGTCAAAACAAACAAATGTAAATACTTGGGAGCATATATAACAAGCAAGAACGAGGTCACGAAAGAAATAAAAAGTCGGTTAGCATCTGGCAACTCATGCGTCTAATCAGTCCAGAAACTAACTTCGCGATTAATATCAAGGCAGCTGAAATTGAAAATATACAGTACGGTTATTCTGCCGGTAATAGTTTACGGTTGCGAAAGTTGGAGTATTCCTTGTAGATGAACATAAATTGCGTGTGCTTGAAAATAAGGTTTTAAGAAAGATATACGGGATGACATGGTCGGAGAATGGAGGAGACTGCATAATGAAGAGCTCCACAGACTGTGTTTCACCCTATGTTGTAAGAATAATGAAGTCAGGAGGTCTCGTTTAGGCTACAATATTAGAAAGGATCTGCGAAAGAGAGAGAAATTCGTAATGAAAACTTGCTTTGTCTTGCCCATGATAGAATCCAAGCGAACGTTTGTTTCTACGGAGACGAACTTGCGAGTTCCGAATATGAGAAAGAAATGTTGCTTCTTTTTTTATTCAGATATTTCTTTGGTTATTAAAAGCTTGAGTTCCCCACAAGTCGTTATTTTCTTAAATGTGCAGATAAGACTTGCTTTTTGTAAAGCATATTTAATTTTCTCTTTGTCTTATAGAAATCATATAAGCTATATTAGTTGTAAAATATATTACTATTCTGTTGATGTTTATTTTCACTTTCTGTTTGTCTTTGGGGGGGAGGGGGGGATTCTAATTGTTTTTTTCTGCTTCATCTTTAAATTATTTTAATTTTAGTTGCATTTGGTGTGACAAGCTCTTCAACCTATTATTTCACAAGTGTTATGAAAGGATTATTTGTAGACCCACAGTTTGAGCCAGGAAGAACATTTAATGACATTTCACGAACGGAAGACTTCTGGAAGGTAATTATTTTTGCCATTTTTCAATGTTGTTATGAATATCTATATAAGAGCTATCAGCCCTAATTTTAAAAAAGAGTCTAGTCAATAGTCTTTAACTATAATATTCAAGACATTGTATTAAAATTACATCTGAACAATGTTAACCTTGTTTCTAGTTCAACTAGTAGCACTTGCTTATGCAGATAAACAGACACATTGTTTCAGGAATAGACAGTATAGTGTGTCATCAATAAACACATTCCTATTTTCAAAGTTGGAATGGAGGAAACTTCCGATTTTTATACACCGAGCCTATGTAGGTGCAGATATCATTAATAATTGAGAGTGAAAAGTATGTGACTGAACCGGGGATCGAACCCGGGACCTTTGGGTGGGTAACCGTCCCAATGCGCTAATCACTGCGCCACCCAGTCGATCCGCTTCCCGAAGCCGAGGAAACTTCCGATTTTTATACACAGAACCTCTGTAGATGCAGATATCATTAATATTAAAGAATGAAAAGTATAATTATAAGACCCAGGAAAGTCCAAGCACAGCTGGGAGTTGTGGAACTTTCTAGGGGGGTTCAAGAGAGAACATCGACATCAAAAGTGGAAGGTGTGTGATTGGGAAACGGATCGACTGGGTGGCGGAGTGATTAGCGCATTGGGTCGGTTAATCACCCAAAGGTCCCGGGTTCGATCCCCGGTCCAGTCACATACTTTTCACTCTTTAATATTAACTATTCCTATTATTAAAGCAGTATTAACAGGAACTTTAAGTTTGTATTCAAAAGTCTTTTGGTACGGTGTATTCCTTACACACACAGCACCAGTTCTATCTATCTCTCCGTGTTGCCATAATACACATTCTGCCCCCTACGGTCTTATAAGATCCCGTGAAATCTATTTTAAGTCTAAAATGTGTTTAAAAATTAATGTTGTTACTACATTGTATTCTAACATGTATGAAAGGAAATTGAGATGCAATTGTTAAGTAAAATAAGGTCGTATTTTATTTGGTCTTCAGGTGTAAATAAAGTATATAGTATTATGAAATTTGTAAATGGTTTTCCGAAATTCAGGTTCCGATTGTATCTATTTAACAGTTCAAAGAGAAAGAAGAAAAAGAACAATTGCGAAGCTCTTTACATGGCTACATTAACTTTTTCTTAGCATACAACATGTTTGTCCAACCATCTAATTGGTTCAAGGTACTTTTTACATCCTATTCGTTTTATTCGTGAAGAGGTTTCTGTAAGTTTAGTTCACAGCCTTCTGTTGTAATACGTTTTCAAGTTATAATTCCATTCCTTGTTACTAAAGCTAAATGATAAATAAACAAAGAAAGAATAAAATAAATTGTAACTTAAGACTAATTGCGGATAATAATAAATAAATAAATAATAATTCTAGTTCGAATTTGAAACTTCATGTACTAAAGATAAAATTAGGACAGAGTAATGGATACTTAATTATTGTATGAATTAAGTACTAGACAATGATCGTAGTAGATTTGTAACTAGCAGTAAGTTTAAATCTAAACTTACGTCATTATGTGCCCCTCGTAAATTTGGGTAGTTGTTTAGTCAGATGCGATATTGTAACAGGAATGTCCACGGGTGATTAAATGTAAACGTATTTGTACATTCACATATCTTACATATTCGCTTGTACATAACACATGTAAACAGCATGATTTACAACTAAAACACACAACACTCATTATTACATATTGAATTACACTTTGTTAAATTTGCCTGAAGATGGTAATAGATTTTTACAGAATATCTTTGCATCTTATTAAACGACTATAATATTTACGAGAGCAGATATTTAGGTATGTTTAAATTTGCAATTCAGCCCCTCCGTGTCTAACCCCATGTCTGTATTTGGTAGTAAGTAGTTGTATTGTCAGACCTAGTATTTAATTCAGTACATCCTTTATAGCGTCAGCCATTTTGCCAAGATTTCGAAACTGAGGTGGAAATGTAAATTTATAGAGGGGGTGGAAGAGTACTTTCTTGGTTTTCTTCGATTTTCGTACTGATTATTTTCATGTCAATGGGGTATAGAAGTAAGCTGGGGGTCTAAGATGTGTGGAGTGGCTTGGCAAAATCACTGTTTATGACGTTTAAATTTACTGAATTTTTACTCTAGGCGCGTCTGAACATATACTTCTGTATTTTCAGTATTGACTTTCGAACTTAATAATTTTTTTATTCCAGTATATGGATGTCATATTCCTCCCAAACCTGTATGGAATGTTCCAGCTTAATACAGCTGAATCAGATTCCAATGAATTCAGGAAAGTTGTCTTTGCTAATCGAGTGATGGGTCCGCCTCGTATGCGTCAGGTAAGCTAAATGTATAATTCTTTCTTCGTAAGCATAAAATTACCGATTGTAAAATGTTAAGAAACAATTAAACACGAAGGAGGAAATAATTGTTAGTATTTCGGAAAAACTTAATGTTGCATTTACATGAATGTGCGATATAAAATTTCGTATAGTAAGCACTTCACTGGTAATCACGTCTAAGCATTTAATACTACCTGATATTTATTTTTTATTCTCCTGCATAATGTGTGCAGAATGCGATATTGTAAAATCAAGTTTCAATTTGAAAATTTTAGGGAACACACATTTGTTTAGATTATTAAACTGTATTTAACTACCAAGGAGCTGAGTATGTCCTCTTTTCATGTAAACCGAATAGTGGTGTAAAGCGATCATATACTTACATTTTTATTGTACAACACATTCGACAGTCTTATATAAATCGTATTCTAAGTTTACCTCTAAGTTAAATTTTCTTTCAGTATTAAGTGTTTTTCTTCCCACTATTTGTAGCTGAGAGTTAGAGATGACAGCTGTATTGTTCCTGATGATTTTGATAATGTAATAAGACAATGCTACAACATGTATGCAGAAATCTATGAAGATAGAAAAGCATTTGGGCCTGGGAATGGGACGGCGTAAGTGTGGCAATGGAATCATGCATGTGAGTGCATGAAAATGAAAAATCCAATCACCTAATGTTCGGTATTTTTCTTGTGCTTAATATATATATGTATATATATTAAGCTGTGAGGGTCTATTTTTATTTCTTGGTTTATTTTTAAAGACACTCAGTATATGAATAAGTCAGTACTTAATATAGAAATTAAAGTTGTGTAATTGTTTTAGCTCAATGACCAATAGCTTCTACCGGCCCCTTTTTGGTGTCAAAAGCAAGACATGACGTAACAGGAAAACGAATTTTAGGATAGTTGAAATATACACAGAAAATAGATACCTAGGCTGGTGGAGAATCGAACCCGGTTTCCTATTTTTTAGGTACTTGCTTTGATATGGAGCTATTAGTGAAGACAAACCTGTTTACGTATTGTGTACAAAGAAATTAATATCTAAATTGCGTGAAAGCCCACTACGTTGAAGATAAACAGAATGATAGTAAATAAAAGATGGTGCTATAGGGTGGACTAAGAGCGTGCACAAGAGCTGCGACTTCTAGGATACTGCTCGCCCATATCAAACAATGACTGTTGCTACAACACTAAATTATTAATTTCTGAAGGTGGTACCCAAGGTGTGGAGAAAAGACAGAAGATTTACAGGACTTGCTAAAGGTCCCTTTAGCGTGTGACTTCTTATTGTAAGTTGAGAATATACATTATACAATATATAATGAAAGTTTCAGGCCTTTAAAAGTTCGATTATTTATTGTGGTGGAATGTGATAAATGGATACAAACGACATGAATGTTGCACTAACTGGCAACCTTACTGTGTGTTATCGCCTTATAATTTTATCGGGTGGCCTTTCGCAGGTGGGAAAAATCAGCCGTAATTAGCTATAAAATATTAGCGCATTCCGCGGACTGTTCTTGTTGAGACATTTTTTGGTAGTAAGTTTTGTGAAAATGCCATGTGCAGCGCATTCCGTGGACTGCTTTTGTGGATATGTTTTGCGAGTAAGTTTTACGAATAATAAATTGAGATTTATCATACTTGGTTTCCTGACTGTTAAAGCTTCAACAGGCACTGTGTATGTTGTTGTTCATCGTTTCCATAAAACTGGTGGAAACTATAGCAGAAAAAAGGCCGAAAACATCAGAGCGCTGAGTATGAAGTCAGGCGTTTATAAAAACAGTATACTATATACCAGTATTTATATGTACTACATGCAATAAAAAGGTAATTATTACAAAATGAAATCTAAACATTAGGACCAAGCCGCCGTAGCTCAATGGTAAAGCGTTGGCGTAGCATTCGGGAGGTCGTGGGTTCGATTCCAACGGTCGACCATCCTGACAGAGGTTTTTCCAGGGCTTTTCCTCAGTCACACCAGGCAAATGCGGTAATAGCACCTTCAACATAGGCCCTGGCCGATACCTTTCCTCTCCCTTATCCCGGCTTGAGGGCCTTGGATGCTTAAAGGCTATAAATAAAATTAAAATTCAGAGTCTAAACATTAGGGTTAAAGAGCATGACAGAATTTTTCAAATTCTGTCTCTGGCTTGTCAAGGCATTTGAATACAGAAAAGCGTGGTAAAGAATCATCTCGCATCTTATATTAATTTACTGTCACATCGATAGATCCGTTAAAAAAAATTGAAGCCGCTTAACACAGGCAGCTATAATCAAAAACTTTATTTCTGCACTTATCAAAAATAAACATACAATAAATACAATAGCCACAAATAATAAACTTTTTTCACATTCCTTATATTATTATTATTTTTTTTTTCATATTCCTTTATTCATTTGTCACAATTTTACAAATTTAATCCTACAAATACACAGTTGTTATATTCCAACGAAATGAAATCATTCACTTCTCATTTTCATATTTAAGTTAATAACATTTTTCCTAAAATATTTACTTTCTCTACAATTATTTCACTTCGGTAGAGTTCATAAGCGTCACACATCGTTAACTTAGACACTGTCCATTTTTCTTTTACATATCAATGCAGTTTAGTTACATTCTAGAGTCAATATGGCGCATATTTAGGTTTTTTTCGTTTCTTCTTTTCTTTACTGTTCTCTGTTATCTATTTTCGCTTTTTCTTTAAGATTAAGCCTACAGAATTCAGGGAAAACATCGTAATGTATATCTAAGTAAACAGTTGATGTTTAAAAAAATTGCCCGAGGGTTTATAGAACACACGTAAATACCACACACTAGTTTTAACCTTACCAGTTATTGTTCATTGCCGTGTATTTATAGTATTCATGGACACTGGCTTACAATAAAGCATCACACATACACAAACAAATTATGCTTTCCACCTTTTTTATGTCCCTTAACGTAATTAATAATAAGGAATGTTCTAATCCCGCTTTGTCCGTCCGTGTCAAAAAATAAATCTCAGAAGCCATAAGGTGTAGAGAGTAGTTGTGGTGTCCTTGGAAAAATCTTCTATACTAATTCCGAGCCGCTGGAGCTGACATTATTCGACACAATAGAAAGACACTGTGGGTATTACCGTTCCTAAGCACACCAGTTATCGGTGCTCTCAACCTATTTTATAAGAATGAATGAATGTGTTTTTGTTAAATAAATCTCCACGAGTCCATTGATTTATACCAAATTTTGTATACATGTGCATTAGGTACTGGGACAGGCGGTAGAGGTAGTCTGGGATAACCTTAGTTGTCAGTGTTGCCAACCTATTCCAAAAACTCAATTTCTAAAATTGCTTCGAGACCATTGGTTCACCAACCCTTGCGATGCTATCAAGGGACCCACGGACCCTTCGCGATTGTTGTAATTTTTTATTGGTGATTTAAAATTTCGTCCTGAGCAAGTTCCGTTACATTGATCCTGATAACTCCATTGTAATTATTTCCTTATCCACTGCACTAAATGCAACTTCAACTTTATTTGTGTCTCTATATTCCATTACTTTATTTCCTTTTTTATGTGTATACGTGTATAAACTTCATACAAAGTACTTAATTTGCGCAGAAAATGTCAGCGTAAATAGGTCATATCTTCCCTTTTTAACCATGGTAATCCTGTTACTGTCTTTTCAACCATAATTCTGTTCAAATGGCAAATTTCTGAAATTGTTGAAAATGTTATAATCAAATTGTATAAATATGGTGAAAGGTTGGGATGATTACAAGGTTAAAGTTTCCTTTGTTTTCCATCTTCAGGAGGATTCATTAAACACAAGTTCGCGTTTAAATCTTTTGCGTTAAATATGATGTTACAAACCCAGTATTAAAAAATGTGTAATAAATTTCAAAATTTTAATATGGAATGTTTTCGAAATGTGTAATAAAGTAATTTAAAGGAAAGTGTAGAAAAATGAAATCCGCTCCACTTGAAACAAACAGGTATTTAAATTTAGGTGATTGGATTATTTCTGTGTTTGTCAGATGTTACCAATTAATGCACTCAGTTTTTTTTTCTTGTGTGCTCATTTCTTATTATACTTTAATATCCTGCTGTTAATGGTATGTGCTTATGTTTGAATTGCATGTTCGACTGTGGAGATTCTAACCAAGATTCATGTAAATTCTTAATTTTGGGATGAATCGTTTTTATGATCAAAAACTGGTTCCAATGGTATTACGAAAATAAATGTTTTTGTATTATACCGAATAAAGTTGAGAGTGATGAACATGACTTGTGAAGTTAATGAGATTTTTGAAGATAAAATTTCTTCGTGTTATGATTACTATGATAAAAATAGTGAAGATACAGAGATTATGGAAGGAATTGGGCGATTAGGTGAGCAGTAAGTACTTTACTCAACCATTTTGGTACTGTAATGTTAGTGCAACAAAACGTAATGTACTGTATGATCTTCATCTGCAAAGTTGAAGGCGTGTTTCTATTGCTGTTGTTATTAGTATTTTATTGGGAATTTTGTGTATCCTATTGCCAAGTTGGCTTACAGAGTGAAATCCTTGTAGCAGTCGAATTGAGTTAATGTATCCTTTATAGTGCAAGTCAATGATATTAACCCCATTTTTTATCTACCTCTAGATATAAATATTCAGGGATATGCGGATGCTAATAGTGCATAATTCTAGTAACTCATAGTCTATAATCTACATCTTAAAGGGTTGAAATAAATTTTGTTCAAAATAAGTAATAAGGTTAAATGAGGAAACCGAGAATCAGATTATTAAAAGAAAAAAGAAAAAAAACAATTTAAAAATTATCATCTTAAATCTAATCGCTTACCAATCTAATCGCTTACCATTCAAAGTATTATGCTTTATCGTTTAACGAAAACAAACTTTGTTGTAAGAAATCCAATGTAACAAAGCGAAGTATCACTAGATTAAAACAGCCAGGATTTCATGAAAAATAGTTCTGGCTTTATATCTATTTCATAAATAACAGTTCAAGTGCCTTTCAGAGAATTTGGTAATTCAAACGTGCTAAAACATCTTGCATATTCGTAAGCAGTAAAAGGTAAGCTAACTGTAAAATGTTTTAACTATCGTTCATTATGTGTCATTTTACTATATTCATGAATTCTTTTACACAAACAGTTTATCGTCGTTGCGCCTTGAAAACCCGCTATGTGACATTTTGGTAAAAAATGAGATACACAGTGCGAAAGGAGCAAAGGAATCATCCCTTAAAATTTCGTACGTGAATACTTAGTAGTTTTAGTGTTGGAAAAAAAAAGAAGAAGACATGACCCACCAAATCCAGTATATGAAAAAGGTAGCATATAGATTATTGTCATAATAATACAAACCAATTTCTATTTGAAGTGTGCAGCATATAGTGCTTTTTCATTAAACAAATTGTTCCGTTTCCGCATTCATCGCTATGGCTATGTATGATAAATATGGATCATGCTTTTCGTTTCTCCTGGGAAGCTGTGTATTTTACACATAGTTGTTTTTCGAGCGGCAACGACGATATGCTACTTAAGGCTAGAAAACTGTTCATTGAATGTAAGTGCTTAGTCAAAGTAGTTTTAGATTATTGTCTGTCAAGTTTCATTTCATTGTTTTTCATTTTTCGTTAGTAGTTGCGCAACCAACAACTTACGTTTTTATTGTGTAAAACCTGTTTCACATTTATCCATATTTGGATTGCTTTTTACATGTTCTCTTTTTATATTTAAGTTAAATGATTATTTACAAAGACGTAGATTTATATTAATTTCCAAAAGTCTTTTGTGCCATATTAACATTATCGTCTCATTCAAAATTCAATAAGTTAGAGACCAGGAATCAAATAATAATAATAATAATAAAGTAAAATAAAAGCGGTAGTAACCTTTGCATCATGTTGTTTCTGTCCTTGACTACGTTTTAGTGTTGGATGTTTTGGTCTTTCAGCGCATTTTACAAGGAACATTCGCGAAGTAATCCTAATTTATTTTCGTGAATCTTCTTTGGAATAAAGAACAGATTAAATAAATTCGAGTTCATTTGTTTTCTGTTGAAGTACTGTTGTAGAGGACGAGAGCACTTTCGAAATGTGCTCGTATTGAAGAATAAAAAAAGATAAGAATGAAAAAAAAATCTCTTATATTGAAAGAAAAATAATTGAATATTTGCTTTTACGTTTTAGGGGCAAAACTTCGTAGGAATGCGCTTTCTTTGAAAAAAAGGCTACGTATAAAAATCAAGGATATGAGAAAAAATTGTGTGATTTCCTTGTTTAGTAGAACACTTAATTATTTTATCCTTATATATATATATATTGCGAAATTCTATGATTTCTCTGTTGTCCTTGATTTTATATATATAGCCTATATTTTTCAGTGCGAGCGCATTTCTTGAAGAGCTCTGCTCCCTTTCCTCACCTAAACAGTTTTTCCGCGGAAAAGAGAAATCATGGAGTTAGTTATTTTACGTATAGTAAGATGAAAATAGTTTTATAAAAGTTAGTATTGACTAAGTTTTATAAAAATTGTCGTGCTTTATTTTGGTGCTTGGTAGTGACGATTTGGATGTATTGCTAATTATATGGACTAAAATGTTCGTTGTAGCAAAATATAAAAATATTGGTTATCAAATTCTAGATATAGCTTGCTGAGTACATATTTAGATTAGAAAATAATATTTTCACCAGTTTATGCATGTATAATATTATTAACCCATATTTGCTTGCGTAGTTGCTATATGTTTTATATTTGCTGTAAATAATATAAAAAAATCTCATATAGGGAAGTGCACAGTGTTAAATGTTTTTGGTTTGTGTGTTTGTTTGTGTAATTATGTAAAAGTAGACTCGTTATTGATAATGCAATTAAGTTTAAAGTATGGAAACCTCGACATACTTCGAATTAACATTTTAGTTTTATCATTATTTGAAACCAATCAAAACAAAATGTTCACTTTGATTAATATAATGAATAACAAGTAAACTAGTTTGAAAATATTCATATTTGTGCGTATGAGGACTACGTATCTAAAATTATTTCCTACTGACTTTGGAGTGATTATGATGAAGCCCCTTGTGTTACTTTTTTTTTTTCATTATGTACAAGCTCTTGTCAACATATTGCAAAGTGTAACGTAACTTCTGAATCAGGACGCCAAAGAACATTTTATGCTCAAGTAATTAAAAAAATGAGGAAACAGAATAGATGAAAGTAAAGGAAAAAAGCGAAAATTCAGAAATTGATTCATACTAACTCCTTTGTCACTTCTACAGATTGCCGGGTCTGTTGTGATGGAGACGAAAGAACTCTTTATACACGATGGACGGTATCATCGTATCTATATTGATGTCGATGCTATGGTGAACCTACGTGTTTTACATGTAATGATGATGATTTGGATGGAAGTTATTTTTTTTATAACATGTCCGTATGATGGAATAGAATATATTTGAAGTAGTTTTTTATACATAATATGCCCCAAAATAAAATAAATCTTCTCTGAGTGCTGTTTCAGGGAATGAAAGTCAACTTTTGTTTAAGTTTACTCGATCCGTGTTTAGTCATGATTTTTGGATATGTTAGAACACTTTGTCTTGTACTCTTCTATCGATGTAAGTTTTTGCCTTGTACAGTATCTGGGTTGAATGTAAAAGGGCCCTATGTCCAGGACATGAGGCTTTACTGCACTCAACAGTTGGCACTTCGGGATTATATTATTCAAAATTTGGTACATTGCTGGCGCCACAATAGACAATTTATGTTGCTGAATAGTACATCAGTACGGATTATGTTATTTTTTTACAATAATAGTTCATTAGCATATTAATACGTACTTCTCAGCACTTTATACATTTAACAATACTTCATGGTTACATGTCTTTCTTTCTCAGCAAGACACTGTTTGTAACTGTGCACTTTGGTTCACATTACAATGTATAAACAAGTACAAACTAGATACTGTTTCCCACTAACTACCTGTTGATTGCCAAAAGACCCCAAATCCAAGCAGAACAAATAATAATTTCTCAGTTGGTAATAACCGTACATTGTTGATTCTTTACCTCTTATTAGCTACTAGTGCAATCTTTCGAATGGCAGTAGTCAGCCAACAATATATGACTGATGCAATAGTGTATACAGTTTTTTTTTTTCTCAAAAGTAGGTAAAATGTCTGCAATCATCGATTCAATTGTACTTAACGTTGTATCGTAAGGGATATCACGTGCACAAATTCGCTCTTAACACACAGAAAAGTCACTTACATTTCGACTTATAAAGTCTTCCTCAGTAGAGTGAAAACGTAAGTTCACTGAATAACTGGGAGAAACAGAAAACAAGATGGCGGACGTCCACATCAAAATTAATTGACATTCTTCTCAAACGCAAGTACTGTTGGGAGATGGGTTTTGGTAAGAGTTTTTGTGTTGAAAATTGAGCTGGGTATAGTAAATAATAATTTTAAAAATGGGGTCAGTGAAGGAAACATTCAGGAAAGTGGGATTCAGTATAGAAAACACAATTAAAAGGGAGTAAGTTGCAGAGTCAATCACAATGAGTCAGTATAAGGAAGCGTAATAATAAAAAGAAGGGAGGAAGATATAGAAAATATAGCGTTGACAATGGGAAGAAAAGAAATTACATTAAGGCTAGGAAGAAAATAGGTTATGGATATAGTAGAAATTGGTATATTGACGTGAGGAAAAAAGTTACTGCAGGTTTGGACATGATTTAAGTTTTGGTTTCAAGCTCTGAATAAAGGCTCCTTCCTTGAGACTACGTGTGGATGTGTTTGTGGTAGGGATAGGGTGTGGCTTACAGCTACATGAAAACTGTCATCGAAGTCAGTGTTTTGCAATTGCGTGTGAGTAGAAGCTTTGCTATCGGGTCTTTTGGTGATTATTGATACGTAGATTCAAGGGACCGCCTCTTTCCCCCACATGGAACGCCTGACAGATTGTGCAGATTAGGATATCTACAAGGTTCCCACCGACCTGGAAAAGTCAGAGAATTTCGTGAAAAAGTTCCTAAATATTTATGATTTTTTTTTTTTTTTTTTGAAACCTTCATTTTTCTGTAGCAGGCACTTTTTACGTACCCGAAAGAACTGGTGATTCTTGTAACAGGAGCCAGTGGTCTTAAATTTCCACTTAATTTGTTTTTCAGACCAGGGCTTGCACTGACAAAATATGACTTCAGTATATGGTTTCGTAAATCATACCAATTGTATCTTTATGTGCATTACGACCTGGCGGTGAAAGTTTAGAATACCCGTTACTAAACAACAAATTTGGCCACCAGATCAACAGTTGAGGCGTATGCGCGAACAAACGCATGACATTTTGGTGTAAGTGGAGTTTACGAAGCCTTCTAATGTGTCTTTGATACATGTTTGCACTTGGTTTGAGCATATTGCAACAAATAGCCTCGGTAAACTCAGAAATATCTGGAGTGAAATGCACTACAAAAACTATGTTACATGCTCTTCCCGTGAGTGAGTGGATGCTTAAACAGTAGAGATGGGCGAGAAATAGCGTATCAGCTATTTTTCTTTTCTACTTTATTTAAATTCCTATCACTGCTACGACTGATAAAAGGTAACACATACTTCCTTAACTGTTACTTTTCTGCGAACTTCGCGAAGGATATAAACAACAGTACGCCGATGAAAAAAGTAGGTGCAAGCTGTTACTTCATTTTCTATTTCTAGGAGCCATTCTGGGATGGAAGTATCTCCCGCGTTACGTCACATGTTTTTACTCATGGGCGTGTCATGAAGCTGTGCTCCATAAAGAACACTGACAAGCCCCCGTTATTAGCGTTGTGGTTATCGCATCATACAGCTAATCCTTTGTCCCGGTTCTGTTCTCGGCGAAATGATGTTTATTTTTTCGAAAAATAACTTTTTTCTTTTCTATACCTATACGCACTTTCAAATTACATAAAGTTCACTAACCATTGGTGAGGTTAGGTTAAGTCAGGCTCATTGTTTTTTTATTATTATTATTATTTTTTTTTTTTTATTGACTACGCGATTCACTCTTCAAACGAATAGTTTTTGTCCAAATGAACTCAGTTCCAAACATCGATTGCACCACTAATTCTTCTGCAGTCTTTGGTTTGCATCGCTCTAATTGCCAGGAATGACTTCGAAATAAAATTCACAGAACTTCCAAAATCTACACAGTATACAGCTCCTGGATTCAGTAAATCGGTTTACAAAAACAGCCACTCCGTCTTTCATCGTTGACGGAATCCACTTGCAAACGCTTCCTTGATCGTGACATCCAATCACTGTTGCGACTAGATGAACAATTCTTAATTTGTTATTGTTTACATTCCCTTTTTGACTCAACTGTTCAGATTCCAGTTCATTTTGACTATTAGTATCAGATAACTGATTTACCATCTCAGTTTGAGCAAACATAATTTGTCCAATTTTGGAATTATTATAATATGATGTTGAAACCCTATCCTGATTCCTTTCTTTATAATAATCTCGCTTAGCTTGACAGTATCTATCGTAATTAGATGTCATAACCTTTAATTGCACTCAATTAAGACTACGGTCATAGGTAGTCCACCTAAACATTTATAAGAGTAAGCGGGACATATTCCTTCAACAATAGCTGAAACTAATTCTAACTCTGAAGAGAAGCAATCTAAGGCACCTGATGCCAAAGTAATTGATTGCACCAGTATAATCTATCACGTTTTCATTTAATTCCATTTTTCGAAATACTTCCCTTCCCTTTAACTCATAAATCAAAACATTACTTAAGAACTGGTCCCTTAAAATTCTCTTTGTAGTTGCCCATGACAACCTTCGTTTATAACAGTTTAATAGACAATCAAGGAGTTCTCCCCAATAGATATGCTGTTTCTTAAATCATGTCTAAAGTCAGATATAGTTCCTTAAATTTTACATTTCAAAATGGGAGTAATTTCAGAAAACAGCCCCAAAATCATGCACCATGCCGGAATCTGCATATTATAAGACATGATTAACTCTAAGTACAGAAATAATAATTAGTTATATAAACAGTGCTACACACTGCGTTTTGATCTCATTTCCAACATGCAACCGTTCCTTTGGAACACTTTTGAATCCTTGAAATAAGAATTGAAGCTTTCCTGGCGGCGAATATTATATAGATGTTCTCGGGATATCAGCCAGGTGAAGTCCGACGATAGAGCCGACGTTTCAAGAACAGACATTGTTCTCATCTTCAGGGCAAGTGTGCTGAGACCAGTTCAGGTGTACTATATAGTACATAGTGCCAGTATATAGTATAGTACCAGTTTAGGTGTACTATATAGTACACCTGAACTGGTCTCAGCACACTTGCCCTGAAGATGAGAACAATGTCTGTTCTTGAAACGTCGGCTCTATCGTCGGACTTCACCTGGCTGATATCCCGAGAACATCTATATAATTTTGAATCCTTGTACTGATGGACTTAGGACAAAATACAAGATCAAAATACGGAAACTAAAAATGAAGATCACAGGCCTCGGAGAAGTAATGTATATCTGATCCCAAACAAGATAGCCCATCATCCATGCAGGATTTGGTTCAGAATCTCACTAAATACAACGTCCCCAAGAAATTCTTACAGTTTTTCAGTAAAGGTCTAACATTCGCGCTTCAACCGCGTTCTCCCCAATTTGCGCCATAGAAAATGCTTCTAACCTCCTACCAGATATACAGTCGCAAGAAGGATTTATGCAACAGTGCATTCTTACATTAGGCTATAGTGTGAATTCTTTGAACCGCCATTCCAATTATAGTAGTAAGCACCATGATCTGCGGAAATTATCCCGCGAGTTCCGTAAGTGGCTGCAATCCAATTCTTGCTGGTGTATTAAAAGTGACAAATGTGGCAAACCAGTCATAATATCCAGGGAATCTTACAGAGAAAAATCAAAGAAATCCTTGCCGGACCCAATTATACAAAATTACCCAACAACACCATCAACACACTAGCCAGGTTAAGAAAATCCAAGCATCTTCTCTCTTCATAGACATGGAAGAACAAAAGTTATTAGTTTCTGACCCAGCACCCGCAATAATTTACTGTCTCCCCAAAATTCAGAAGCTAAGTGTGTCACTTCGTCCCATTATCTCTAGACTGAAACACACACTCGCCAAATTTCTCACCTGAATATTGCAAAGTGAGAACCACACGTTAAAATTCAGTCAGTAATAGCCAAGATGACACGTATGTTCACTAGTTAATGCTAAAAACAAAAAGGCGGCGCCCGTAGATGCTGAAGACATGTATAACTCCATACCGATAAGGGCATATTTAGCCAAAAATAGATATTCCTCTCTTCAAATAGAGGAAGTCACTGACAGTAAAAATATGCATAACATACAGCATGTTCCTGTTCGAAAACAGTTTTTATATACAAAAAGAAGTCTTGGCTATGGGTAGCCCTCCTTTGCCTATTCAGCGAGCATAGTTATGCATCATGTTGAAACCTCAGTCTTATACAATCCTGCGCTACAAAATGTTAGGTATGACATGTTGATGACATTTTGTAATACATCAGTACGATTTTCTTCTTAATAGCCTTAACAGTTATCACCCCAAACTGCAATTCACTCATGAGAAAGAAATCTCAGGTACTCTTTAACTGTTTAAACTTATATATTTACAGAGAAAATAAAATATTACAGACCAAAGTTTACAGCAAACTGTCCGCCAGCTCGGTATACATTCACCAACAGTCAAGCCATTCATCAGTTTCAAAATCCAACACCTGGAAGAACTTCTTTCTTAGAGCGTACAAACTTTGCTCCAATTCTCAAAATTTACAAAATGAGTAGACCAGATTTTCTCTATTGGCATCAAAAATAGCTACAACAAATACCAGTTACAAAGATGGCTAAACTTCGCAAAATCCACCCTAAATTAAACTCCAAAAGATGACGTTGTCAACTCTAAATACGTTAGTGTACGTACCTATTTTCCCACGTATTTCACAACGTTTCAAGATCATAATTTGACCCCCCCCCTCCCCCCCCCCCCCCCCCCCCAAGTCTTGAGAAATCCTTCACTGGGTTTAAAAATTATTTCACCGATAATACGCAACATTCAGGCGTATACGAAGCCATATGCAGTTACGACAAAACATATATTGGTATGACCAAAAGACCCCTGTCCGTACGCGTAAGTGAACATGCCAAAGACGCAAGCTTCGAAGATCAAGTTTCTGGCCTTTCCAAACATTTACGCAATGAGAATCACAGTATTAAATTCGCACACGTCCTATACAAACAAAAAAATCACACAGACCGTCGATGTCTACGTAAAGCGTGGTCACCTTTCTTAGAAAACATACTTTCCCAGCCCTGGTCCCGTCTCTGAGCGCCCCATCTTCAAGTCGCTATCCATTAGGTTAACAACACAATACCATATACTCATCAAACTCAAACTTCTAACGCTGCCTGATTCCTTCACATCTGTTAACATTGATTCACAAGATACCTTACATTACGGCAATTTACCCATCAGACGCAGTTTGATTTTCGCCTTTGGTTATTTACCATGTCAATTTCTAACCCTTCACGAATCACGTATCTATCTCCACTGTTTGGTTTCACTTTTATAGCAGTCCAAGACACGTTAAGTGCAACTGCTTTTTCTTTTCCTTTTTTCTTAATCTTTATACTTCTTACAACTAACATCGAGGCGTGTTTTTTTTTCCTGTGATCATGAGAGCAGTTCTAGCTCTCGAAACGTTAGAAATGGGAGAAATTTCATCATCTGAAGACTGCTCATCAACGCCGTTAAGTACCAATTAATATTCGTGTAGTTTTCAGAGTTTCTCTCATCTACTAGTGACAGCATCATCATCATCATTATAATATTATTATTAGTCGTCGTTATCGAAACCTTACAACTTGCGCCTGAGTTGATTTTATATCTATAGTTGTGTCTGTGTATGCGTGTGAAAAAGTCTGATTTTTAATAATTTCTGTTGGTTTGCTTGTATGGTTAGCATTCTATAATTACAAAATCGAATATCTTGATTGTTTATAGCTATATTAAAAACCTAGTGATAAGTTGTGTTTGTTTGCTTCTCTAGGTGGGTTTATAGCTCGGAAAGTACCGTAGGGGCTCGACCGTACAGAGGATTGTTCAGCACCTACAGTGGAGGTGGCTATTTTGTGCGAATGGATTCATCTTTGGAACTGGCGAAAAAGTTGATAGAAGATCTAAAAGAACTCTTATGGCTTGACAGAGGAACAAGAGCAGTTTTTATAGATTTCATTGTGTATAATCCTAATATTAACCTCTTTTGTTTAGTTCAGTAAGTATTTAATTTAAATCTTATATTTAAAATTCCAATAGTTTATATAATTTTTGTGTGTTGCTTGGTGGATTCGTTTTCGATTTTTATTTTGGTCACAACTATCGTTCTCTTGTACGTTAAATCTCATAGCACAATAAAACTGAAACCGCATCCCATAAAGTTGTCACTCTAAGCGTTGATACGATCTGTAGTAGGAAAGAAACAGTTATTCCAAGAAATTAGTAATTCATAAAATGCTGAAAGTGGTCGGATTTATTGTACTCAAAGAATTGTTACATGTTTCGAACCGGAGCCTACAGTATGTTATATGAGTCGAAGGCTGGAGCCCTCGTCATGTTGTATGAACAGCTTGCTGTACCTACATTATGTTGTATTAGCAGGAATTTGATCAAAATCCGTGATATATGCGAGAGGTTTCGATGTGTATCTGAGGCCTTGAAAGGTTTGCGACAGGATTTAACTTAAATTTAAGTTTAAAGAACTTAGCTCTACGTTACGTTCAAACATAAAGAAATTACTCTCAGCTCACTTGATAACATGGTATAGTCCGAGTCAATTACAGAAATGAAGCATCTTACTTCTTGATGATTGAAAATTCGACTAAGTTGAGAATTTAATGTGAAGACGTGGATGACTTCACAATTTTTTACAACATTAAATGCATATGAGGTCAACTCACACATAGAATTGTTTTGAAAGAGGCAGGTTGCCTAAAAGAACATGGTATGTATTCAGATGTGCTTCCGTTAGCAGGTCGAAAGGCAGGATACTTGAAACAGAAGAGATCCGTTTGAGGTATCAAAGATATTAAACGTGCCTGCCATGCAAAGCGAGAAGGTCTTAACTCCAAGTTTTGTCAAATTTGTAATATCGACAAAGTATGTATTTTCTGACCTTCCTTTACCCTATGAAATTGAAACTAAAAGTTGTTGTATTGATCATGTGGATTCTGTGACGCAACTTTACTTATTCGCGATTATATAACTCAGCATAGAAAAATGAAGCACATTTTGTCTTTTTTCTCAAAATCGAGTAGAAGGTAGTTAATGTTTTTCACTTAGCTGGGTACTGCACATGTATGTGAACTTGATTATGGAACATTTAGCTTTGAAATAGAAACTTCTGCAAACTATGATCGTCCTGCTATATGTCGTTAATCTTCATAAGTTCTTGAAATAGTAAAATGATTATTTCTGTATAGCGTCCTAAAAATGTGAAACTGAGTGCTGGAGAAAGAGCTTATTCCATTTCTTTGAATTTTAATAATATTTAAAGTAAGGAACCGTCGATTAACTATAAGTCCCGTAGCGTTAAGGATTTGTCCGTGAATTCATATTACCTCGGTCGGGACACATTAAATCTATTTTAAAACGCGCCTTCCGTATTGTCATTGATTTTTAATTTTTAATAATCTTAATAGAAATGTTGCTATTTTGAAGAGATCGACTCTAGAGAAATACATCTAGATGTGGTAGGCTAGTTTGGAAGTAAATTTAACGTACTGATTAATTTTTTTAGTTAAATTTAAAATCGCAATTTTAAGTATTTTTATTTCCACTAGCTCCTCCTCCTTCCCACAATTCCCGCTTGATCCAGTTTCCCGTATTTCCGCTTAAAAAATATATTAAATATAAACTTTCTGCACGGAAGCTAACTTTTAAACTAAGTGTACGTACTGTGTTTTTGGCTAATGCATCATATTCAATTAAAAAGTGACCAAAGCGTTTCCAACCGAAACAGAGTAAGTAGGTTAGTGTACAAAAGTTAGAACTGAGACGACCTCTTCTCTTTTCACTTCGCATATTTTCTTTGTCGCTTCAGTAGCTTTAAACTCTTGCTTCCAGTAGTGACGTAAAAGTACTCGAATTTCAAATTTTTCCATGATTTTACTGACACGAAAAAATTTAAATGATCAATTAATTAATTGTAGCTAATAAGTTAATATGAAAGAGCTTTTCTAAAGCTACAAATTATATATATCACTTGTATATAAAGTAATTTTATTGACTTCAAAAAAATGCACAAACTGAAACAATACAAAAAATGCACGAACTTTTGGTTCACCCCAATATAAGAGTGTTATACGCAATCATACCATTCACAACTATATTCTTTCAAGTTGTATATCACCAATTTGATGCACTTCCAAAGTGATGTTACCTTTATCCACTCTTCAATTTGTTATACATTAAGAAGGGGGATTCCAAAACTACTAGTTTGCGTGTAAATATGTACCTACTACTTGTTCGGGGACAAATACAAAGATTTTATCCCTGGTTGGGACGATATTCAGAATCAACAACCGGGAATGAAATCCTCAGGCACCAGAGAAAATCCCCAGCATACCCCCACCCCAACCCCGGCAAATCGAACGTGCCTTGTGTACAGTTCCATCCTAAACTCAATAAACGTTTCCACTTATTGTCAAATATAGATTCGAATCCCATCCATGAGTCGTCAGTTGATAGTATTTGAGTGAGTATGGTCTTCCTTTACAATGGCCCCGGGGTGGTTAAACTTTGAACGTGCGGTGGAATATCTAAAGAGCAATCCACCAAATTTTGCACACGACATCTAAAGCAATTACATTGTCTGTTCTTCAATGCTTTACTTGACCTTAACTATAATAAACCTATAATTCATATCAGCATACTTAACCATTTACTAGCCAGTAGTTGTGAAGATAACGATAAATCAATCAGTGTCCAACTTTCGAGCATTGTCACACCACGCACCTTTTATTTGTCGTTTGTTCATGGACCTACTGGGATGATTTCCCACAATAGTTTATACTACTACGTTTTTCATGATTCCGCAGAATGTATGTGAAATGCTGAAGAGGTAGTACACAAACAATTGAATTATTTATTGAAAATCGCCTTTATCTAATTTACAATTTACCAGATTACTACAAGCCTGTGTGATGATGTTCCTCGACGGGCACTTTTCAGGCAGATAGAAAACATAGTTGCCAGAACCTGAGTATACCCTGTTGGCACAGCAAATTTGCATTACACTTAAAAAAAAAAAGTGACATCAAGCGAATAAGTGTACATCAAACTTGCCATGACAAGCGTGGAAGTTTCCTCAAGTTTACAGCAAAGTTCTTAGTAACCACTTGGAAAATATGCAACGAACTTGCTATGTAATAGGCGGCAACTTATCAAAATATACTCGGTCTATTCTTGGGTTTGTCTGAGTACCGATTTCCTTATTTTACTTGCAAGATTGGTTTAATCCCGGCGAAATTTCACTACAAAATTTCTACTATCGTCATACGATAGCCAATGACTGGATACCCTGAACACGGATACAGACAAAACTGATGAGTGCTATGAAATAAAATGGATAACATACTTTTATACTTACCATACTTCATTGATTTCGTCGCACAAGCGCAATTAAAAACTAAACAAAATAATAATAACCAAAGTGAAAGAGATAATTATGAACATATTTTACGCCATAGCGCTGTTACTGTAGTACTGATAATCGTAGTTAGCATCTTCGCTACAGGAAGCGAGTGAAATAAACTTGTAACGAGTTGTCATCTCAAATTGATGTACACAAACAATTTCGAGTGGAAAGTAAATATTTGCTGAAAACTTCTCTGCTATCTGGTATTTACCTACCTGGTACCACATTAATTGTTATTGTAACAAAGGTATAAAAAAAAATCATTTAAAAGTGGAACTAATCAAACAAGAACAGAATGAGGAAAATAAAAACACCTGTTTAATTATAATATTGATCCATATATATTTATCCCACCACAATTAGTGTTTCCCACAAACCTAGATTAGTTTTTCAGCCCCTTTAATCGTAGAATCATCTAGATTAG